>JAEMWC010000242.1:465000-512500 GCA_016490735.1 Pachyseris speciosa | reverse complement strand
GTTGTCTTGAAAATAAGAAAACCGTTCAACTTAATCTACGATTCAATGCAGTAGCTCTAGAATTTCCAATCAAGACAGATTGTGCCCTTCGCTGTGATAAACTGGAGCCCAACACAAACATCTAAAAGATCTTTTCAAAACTCTAACAGCACAAATGTGGGCATTCAAATGAAAGCTGATCAGCAGCACTCTAATACGCTACTGTTGGTTGTAATATTATATGAAATAAAATTTGTGGGATTTTGTGGAGCGAAAATACAAGTTCTAAATTTGACCTACAAAATTAACAACAGCTAAATATGCTATCGACGTTTATCAATATAATGACGATGAAATTTCATAAACTTCTGTAATAAAATACAAAAACAACAAATTACCTGGAGAAGAACGAGTTCAAATAAAAAGTTAAACGGTATTCTGCCAGAAACAACGCACAGCCTTCCACGTGGTCAGCAGATTTTTAGACTCAGTTCTTCACAGCTTGGACAACAAGGGTTTGCTCCTTCTGTTCCGTCCTCGGTGACTTTTACAAGAAGCGGCTCACCAGTATGAATTTCAGTAATGTGGCCCCAACGGACTTAGATGAAAGTCTTCCAGATAAGAAAACTATCTTAACGGATCAACAAATTGCTCTTTGCATGGACGGTTAGCGGTCGAAGGTGACAAGCAATTTTAGCATAAAATTTGCAATTCAGTTAAGTGTCGCCTTGGCTACAATGTTTTCATTAAATTTCAAATACCTTTGATGTTTTGGAGAGGCGTATAGAACATTCACTGACCGCTACGAGAAATTTCCAGGAAGACTGTCTCTAATACCATAAAGTTAAACAAAGTCAAGTTTAATGTTAACCACTTTTCTAAGCTAAGAAGTTGAGTCAATTTTCAAATTGTGATCGTAAGGGATTTACCACACACAAATAAATGTTTCATCCCACCTCTAGCCCTTTCTTCTCTGGTCAAAGTATATTTTGATCAAATGTTTGATGTCGTAAAAAATTTCATTCACTTTACTCAAACACAATAAGGGACTTGGACGAGTTTTGAATGCACCGCGTGTTCTAGAGAACGCACAAACGAAGTCTTGTTTTGAGGCATGAGACAGCAAACTTGGTACGCCTTTTGGATCGAGGTTTTCTTCGCCGTGATTTTCTTTTTGGTCTGCTTTCCTTTGGCTTCAGCCACTGGAGAGAACATATGTCAAAAGATCTCGAACGTGGACGAGAAAGGCATGGAAGGTCAGCTATTGAAGAAGAGGATAAATTTATTTCTTCTGAGGAAAAAGAACAATGTGCTTACCGTTTGAGTTCCCCTGACAAGCGATCCTAAGATTTGTTTACAAAATGACATAAAAATGTCTTTTATTTTCTTTTGTGATCAAGTAAACCATCAAGTCTTGGAGTTTGAAGATTAATTCTCACGAAAATTTAACATCTAAACGAGCTGTTCTCCTTTTCTCCAAGACTTTGAAGTAAACCACATCACTTTGATCGAAGAAACATTTCTAGTGTAAACCAGCCCTGAGACACTTCCACTAGGAACACTGATACAGATTGGCGTGTGTAAACGCAAAAACCGGTTGTAAACATTTGAACAAACAGAACCGCATTATTTATCCTCAAACTGATGCTACTTCGTTCACATTAGCTTGATTTGTCAACATTAGCTTGCAAATAAAGCCAAAAACTCTTGCCTCAACTTTAGCCGTCACCTTCGTTCTTAGGAAGAGAGAAAAGACGGAAAAAAACTCAGGTTAAGAAAACTACTCCTAAAAAAATAAAAAAATTCCGTCAAAAAAGCAGAAGGAAATATGGGAATCGTTAGTTGATGGTTGAAAAATGTTGCCAGCATCTTGATAAACGGGTTTTTAAGTGTTTGCACTCGCCAGGTTGTATTTGCAAGCTTGAACAAGAAAACGTTAGGGATTTCTCTTATGACGGTACCTGAGCATTACCTTAATCGTGACAAAGAAACGTTTGATAGAAGGGAGTTCCACATGTTTTTCACTTTTCTTCTCTGCGACGCATCTCCTCTCCTGTTTTCACCACACTTTGCCTGTTTCAAAACACTTCTGTAGCGAGTGGTTTTTATTTTGCGACTAAAAAAAGTTCATGTGTGACGGAACAAAGGAGGAAACATGCACGCGCAAGAACCAGCCAATCAGAGTGCTTTGTAGCTGACGTGAAACGAGCGAGCTTAATAATTTGAATTTGTACCCGCGTCGCTGCTCTCTCAAACTGACATCAGACTCTCTCCTCCGCAGAGGCTCCCTTGGGGATGGGGAGGCGGAAATGGGAGTTGGGACGGCGCTTCCGTTGCTCCACTCTCCAGCCTCCGAACTGTCAGCCTGCTCGGTCAAGACGAAAGAGGACTTTGAGGAGGAGGGAGGACATCTGAAGAAATTTTCCACTCAACAGCTAACAAAATGAGAACAACAAAACGACTTTTTACCGGATAACCATTCATTACTGAGCATTTGTACTTTGGCCACAAAAATTGCCTCCAAACCAAGATGACGCGCAAATGCGGACATATAAATTACCATTGAAGTTCCATGAGGTGCCTTATATAATTCAGTTGAATTAGGTCAAATGTTAAACATATTTCCAAGCTTCGAAGCCTCTCGACATTTAAAATGCCGTGCCAAGAGATGAGCCACACCCATAAAAAATGTCCCCATTCCTCGTCCACCCCACCCACTAATCTCATTTCTGGACACAGTGCGATGTTTTCAGAATGTTTGATGTTTTAAAATTCTTTTACGCATACTTAAGTTAAACGTCATGAATGACTAAAATGAACTTAGAACGCCACAAGTTTTATTTCAACTCTTATTAAAGACTTCAGTAAAAGGCATCGCCGTCCAGCGGAAGCGCGAAAGGAAGGGTTGTTTGAGACTCAATTAGCCAGTAATTGCATCTTTGCACTCCTTTTGGAAGGTATTCTTCTCATTTGTTTTGGTTCTTCTATCTTCTATGGCTTAATCACTGGAGAGCTAATATGTTAAAAGGCATTGAAGATGGTGGAGAAAGGCATGGAAAGCGAGCTATTAAAATTACTTCTGAGGAAAAGGAACAATTTGCCTACCGTTTTCGCAAACTTAGTTTAATTTCCCATCACAAAAGTTACTCAGATATATTTGCAGAATGTTATCAAAAAATTCTTCTATTTCTTTTTGTGAGTCTGTGATCAAGTGCACTATCAAATCTTGGAGAGTTAGAAATAAGCTCCGAACTTTTAAATGGTTTTCAGACAAATGCCACTTCATTCACAAGCCTTCTTTTATTTGTAATCACGAGGCTTGCAAATGAAAACCGACGAAAACTTTCACCTGAATTTCAGTTGTCATCTCTGCTCCCAGCGAACGAGGAAGAGACGTCTGAATTCACTAGCGACGACATTTAAACGGCTGAAACTTAAATCTATGAAAAAAACCCTAAACACGGCTTGCTTTAGCCTTAGAAAAAAGCATCTGAAATAACAGGAGCACGGAAAATGGTGCAACATCTTTAAAAACTGCTTGTGGAAGTTTATTCATGACAAATTGCATTTCAGACTTGAGCATGCACACGTTAGATTTCCCAGCTGATGGCGCCTCAGCATCCACTCTCATTCTATAAGAGTGGCGTTTGAAAAAGGAATTAAACATACCTTTCACGTTTCCTATATGTAATGCTTATATTCTCCTTCTTTTCTCACTACAAGTTTCCCTTTCACGAAAACACTTCTGCAGCGAGACGTCTTTATTCTGCGACTGAAAACTTTCCTTTGTGACATAACAAAGGAAGAAAAACGCGAGCGCAAGAATCAGCCAATCAGGATGGCTGAAATGACGCGCGCGCATCGGTTGAAATTTGCGCCCGTGAAAGTCACTACTTTATAACCAACAAAAACAAAACAACGTTTTACTGCATAACTGCTCTTTACCGAGCCTTATATTTAACAGCAGATGTTGCTGTCAGACCAGGAGCCCTAGTGATGGGCTCCTAGTCAGACTAAGTAATCGTTGACGCACAAATGCGAAATAATATAAGAAAAAATCAAAGTTACCTGAGTTGCCTCGGGGATGGGTTTTCATAAGCCCAGAATATTGGGAAAGATATTTACGTTTTAAGTTTTTAGTGCGCCTTGAAGTTTCCGTAGTAATCAGTTATCAAATGACTCTTTGATAACAGATAAATAAAAGAAAAAACCTAATGAATAAAAAAAAACCTAAAAAAACCCCAATCATTTTGGAGGCGAAAGAGGCCCACAGAGGCGAAAAAACAAGTGGGTGTCTTTGTGTCGTGCTATATCTAAGGAGCCTATTAGAGTAATTGAACCGCACTGGTTTTCCGCCTGGCTTGGCAACTGAGTATAAGGAATGGCCGAAGGTTCTTCAAGGTTGCCGAAGAGATATGAAGTTTTTCTAAGAAGATTTTTCCAAACAGCATATAGTGAGGAGATCATTATGGAATGACAGGAGAGCACGGAAATGGGAGGGAGGGCTAGAAATGAAGTACAGCATCATCTCTACACTTTCCTGCTTTAATTCTATTTTGATCGTCTTCCAAAGACCTTAAAAAATGCATGATATCGCAACACGATATAACATACCCTTTTTTTCTCCTATACCCACTCTTATAACTCCCACATTATAAAAGATGGGGATGTTTTTCTTAATTACTTATTCGTAAGGTAGTTAAATGTAAAAAGGTCACCGATAGTTACCTCGATACTGTTCAGTGCTTCAACCGAACTTAGAAGCGAAAGAAAATTCAACCACCTTTCAATATCTCAGTCTAAGTGCGCTATGTTTCTGCTACATCGTTACTCTGCGTTTTCCTGAAATTCCAGACATGTTAATCTGTGCCGTCGCTTGTGAGAACAAGACAAATGTAATTCGGTAAGATAAACTCACAGGTGATTTATGAAGTTCTGGTTTTAAAACTGATTTAGCCTTAAACAAGGTATAGCTAAAGGGTTTTATATGACCAATGGTACAGACTTCAAAACGCATTCAATAATGAGGTGCCCATATGACGCAAGAATATGTTAAGATATGCTTTCGAGGCGAGTTTTGAAAAAAAAATTCTTCCTTTTTAGTCACCAACATAATTAGATTTGTTTGTCTGCTTTTATTTTGCCCAGCAAGATATACCTTCCTTACCTAAAATTGTCCTTGGAGATCTCACCTAACAGTATTTGTGACTTATCCACTTACGTGCTTAGTTTTTTTTTAAACATTAATGGTTGATTCTGTTCAAAAAAAAAGAAGAAGGAAAAACAATTCTCAGCCGTAAAAGAAAAGAAAAAAGGGCGGGAAAAACATTATTCGCGTGGAGGATCGCAAAATCCTCGCGCGCTGGGTGTAACTCGTGATTAGAAACGCGTCAATGGACAAGAATTGCCGTTTTCATTGTGAAAAGCAGTCGTGTCTTGACAAACCTTTCAACGTCTTGTACTTCAAGTTGTTTAGGCTGCTGAAGCAGAATCGCTCAAACGAGATCAGGTACGTACAGTGATGATACTCAACATTCTGATAGCTGTGGATAGGGTGCAAAACCTTTGGATAACAAAATCAGCTTTTTAGTCTCAATGTTGACGACAGAACTTTCGGCGAATTGTTTCCAGCTAGCCTGTCGGGAGAACGTTGAGTATTAGACGGTCTATAACAGAATTTGTGAGGTTTTTGACCTCCCTCGAGAGCCACGTTTGTGTCTTTACTATCA
The DNA here is from genome assembly GCA_016490735.1 of Pachyseris speciosa. Lineage (NCBI taxonomy): Eukaryota > Metazoa > Cnidaria > Anthozoa > Scleractinia > Pachyseridae > Pachyseris > Pachyseris speciosa. The sequence goes on along the minus strand of JAEMWC010000242.1, from coordinate 506,792 downwards.
TTTTTTCTACAAAGGAGGTTTGGGAGTTGATATGCAATAATGCTCCAATGATAACGTGATTTAATTTGTAGTAGGTCATGTGATTGAAATTTGTGCTCTCCGTTACTACGTAGCAAAATCAAGCGTTTTCTATAATTATTCTATATTTTTACTTTTCTATCCCAAGCGGACGCCTTACAAAATATCGGAAAGAAATGCGAAAAGAAACATCGCACCACAAACCAAAAGCAGTGTTTTCGTAGAAACATTTTCGCCTGAAGCGATGTGGTATAAATCTGCATACCCGTGTAAGGACCGGAATATTCACTGAAATTCGCGTGACTTAGTTGATCGTTTTTAGAGTTCAGACACTCGTGATAAAAGGACAGTTACAACCTTATCGAAGTGTTATTGAAATTGAACAGTCTTTCCAGTTATAAAGGAGAATTTTACACTTCCGTTTCTACAAACGAATGGAGTAAAAGCCAAGGACAGGCACTACTGTGCGCAAACACAGGAAAGGGCAAAGTCCCGACATTAGCGGGATTGTTTAAATTCCAGAAGAAACCTCATAGCATTTGCCATGCAATTTTGTGGTAGTTGTTTTAAAAAAGCAAGCTAAATTCTCAAACATGAGAGTAAACTATTCCTTAACTGACAAAATGATAGCTACTTAACAATGAGCATGACTTTGTAGTACCATACGATTAAGCAAACTCCGTTGTTGATTACTTTCGCTTGATTGTGGACAAGTTTTTCCTTCCACAAACCCTTTTCTCTTTTGTTAAAGCTAGGCTCGCTTTCCATTCATATGTAGGTTCTTAGCCGTTTTTTTAGTTGTTGGAATTTACAACTTTCATTTGATTTCACGAGCAAGTTCATAGTGACAGCTTCTCTAAAAATAACTCATTTTGTTTTGAACTGGCTGGTCAGTGGGGTGGAAACGTCACCAAGAATCAATGGAGTCGACAGAATATATTGTTTGGCTAGAAAACAAACAGAAATTTACAGTATTCGCGTTGAGGCTCGCAAAATCCTCGCGCGCACCTTGTAACCCCAGGCTAGAAAAGCGTCAATGAACAAGAATTTCCGCTTTCATTGTGACTAGCAGTCGTGCCTTGACAAGCTTTTCAACGTCTTGTACGTATATTTGTTTAAGCTGATGAAACAGAATTCATCAAACGAGATCAGGTACGTACAGTGATGATACTCAACATACTGATAGCTGTGGATAGGATGCAAAACCTTTGGTTAACAAAATGAGCCTTTTAGTCTTAATGTTGACGACAGAAATTTCGGCGAATTGTTTGTAGCTAGCCTGTCAGGAGAGCGTTGAGTATTAGACGGTCTATAACAGAATTTGTGAGGTTTTTGACCTCCCTCGAGAGCCACGTTTGTGTCTTTACTATCATTTTTTCTACAAAGGAGGTTTGGGAGTTGATATGCAATAATGTGCGAATGATAACGTGATTTAATTTGTAGTAGGTCATGTGATTGAATACTACGTAGCAAAATCAAGCGTTTTCTATAATTATTCTATATTTTTACTTTTCTATCCCAAGCGGACGCCTTACAAAATATCGGAAAGAAATGCGAAAAGAAACATCGCACCACAAACCAAAAGCAGTGTTTTCGTAGAAACATTTTCGCCTGAAGCGATGTGGTATAAATCTGCATACCCGTGTAAGGACCGGAATATTCACTGAAATTCGCGTGACTTAGTTGATCGTTTTTAGAGTTCAGACACTCGTGATAAAAGGACAGTTACAACCTTATCGAAGTGTTATTGAAATTGAACAGTCTTTCCAGTTATAAAGGAGAATTTTACACTTCCGTTTCTACAAACGAATGGAGTAAAAGCCAAGGACAGGCACTACTGTGCGCAAACACAGGAAAGGGCAAAGTCCCGACATTAGCGGGATTGTTTAAATTCCAGAAGAAACCTCATAGCATTTGCCATGCAATTTTGTGGTAGTTGTTTTAAAAAAGCAAGCTGAATTCTCAAACATGAGAGTAAACTATACCTTAACTGACAAAATGATAGCTACTTAACAATGAGTATGACTTTGCAGTACCCTACGATTACACTCTTTTTTTTAATATAAGAATATATTTTATAAGAATATCGAGGCTGAAATTTGCGAGATTTTAAGAATATTTTAAGAATAAATCTGAGGCTGAAATTGTGAAAAGAATATAATTTCGTGCGTAGAAAATCTGTAAATACCATATAATGATATGCTTTTACTTAACTTTTTACTTTAACTAGCTAGCAACAGTCAAATGTTCAATGATGAGCGGTACATGTACTGTATTTGTGCGGTACCAAATAACAATATTCTTATTAAAAAAAAAAAAAAGAGCGTATGCAATCTCCGTTGTTGATTACTTTCGCTTGATTGTGGACAAGTTTTTCCTTCCACAAACCCTTTTCCCTTTTGTGACAGCTAGGCTCCCTTTCCATTCATATGTAAGTTCTTAGCCGTCTTTTTAGTTGTCTCAATTTACAGCTTTCATTTGATTTCACGAGCAATTTCATAGTGACAGCTTCTCTAAAAATAGCTCATTTTGTTTTGAACTGGCTGGTCAGTGGGGTGGAAACGTCACCAAGAATCAATGGAATCGACAGAATATATTGATTGGCTGAAATCAAACACAAATTTGGTCAAAGTAGTCGTCGCATTAGTCTTTGTTGGCTTATTTACGATGCTAGTCCTTATGTTTGTGCTGTGATTTTCGTGAATCGATAGTTTCCTTCCTCTAATGTAAAGCTGAAATAATAAAAAACAATGCTTAACGTTCAAAGGTTTCGCCCTTCCCTTTCCATCACACCCCGCGTGTTTCAATCCACTTTCCTACAAGCTTCTATTGTCCCAACCTCGTTCCCAGGGTCCTCTCGTTACCCCTCTCTCTTAGTTCAACATGATCTCCCCTTTGAATTAAAGATTTTTGTTAATTGTCAAGTTGCTTTGAGTTTATTATTATCGTTAAGTTAGAACACTGTTTCCCAGGACATGTCAGAACATTATATTATTTGGACTGGATTTGAACCCGGAACTACCGCTCTTACCACTAGACCACTGAAGAACTGTATATATAGATTACAGCATAGAAAGTGCGACGTACGGAGTTTTATACACTCGTTGCAAAACTTTGGAAAACTCACTCGTTCGCTGCGCTCACTCGTTCATTTTCCCAAGTTTTGCAACGAGTGAATAAAAATCCGTACAAAGCACTTTCCATGCTGTAATTTGTTAATTTTTTTATATGACGAGAATTAAACCTATACTTGAAATCAGTTTTATTTTTCCCGATTCAATGAGCTTACATGAAGAACAGCAAAAAATTCAAAACTGATCTACATGACCAAGCGTTATAAAAAATATGTCCGGTTTCCAGACAAAGAGCCTACACAAGCTTAAATATCACTTCCTATTTAGAATAACTGAAAAATACGGGAGAATTCGTAAATACAAAGTGTGAAATGTTTTCGCTTGTCAGATTCAATCATGTGATGGCGGCGCTTCTCGCTGTGCAACGACAAATTCGCACTCTGTTGAATGTTCCTCCTTGAATGTTCGCCCCCTTGTTTTTGTTCGATTGCTTCTCAATAAAATCATTTAACGGTAAATCCAATGGAACAAAACGGGAAGCGGAAGCCATGTTTTTGAAATACAAAAATCGAGCGGGTGCTGAATTGAAGCCCGCGCTCCTCGGAAACCATTTGAGTTCTACTCTGGACGGTGACTGGTTATATTTTCACATGTGAAGAATACTGTACGCGAAGCTGATTGGACGTATCGCTTTTTTCACATGTGAAAATATAGTACATATAGAATTCAATTTGCAAGGTTTATTGCCTAAAATTCTCGCTATATTCTTGGTTTTCAGTCACGCGCACGTCACGCAAGTAAAAAAATAAAAATCGACAACCATTCAATAGATAAAGTCAAGAAATTGAGATATTGTAGAAGAGTAATAAATAAACAATATGCCCAAGTTTCAGGGCTCGAGTTATTGGTCAAAATGTACCACTCAAACTTACTGGATTTAGTATGGAAACGCCATGATGTTGATGACCTCCAACATGGCTGCTGGAAACGAGCGAAAAACATCTGGAACTTACTTAAGCTATTTCAATGGCTTACTTCGCTCTGTTGAGCCTGCAAACTTTCACATAGCGGACGGTTCTCTTGTCATATTGGCTTTTAAAACCTCAAAACAACACGGTGAATCGATGTTTTCATGTACGTGATATGCTTTTGGGCAGACAACTGTTATGTCACACACTGTGAAAAACTATAAAATTCAAACTACAAAGCAAGCTACCGAACTGAAAACAAGGGAGCAGATACATTTGTAACATGTCTTTTACGTGATGAAGATAAAAATGCAAAAGGCTGTTTACTTTTGAGTTTTAGTTTTTGATGACGTCATGTGAAAACCAAGAATATATAATAAAACTAGATATTTAATAGAGTCTTGCACAGAATATCACTGATCTACAGTGATTAGGCCTAAGTACCGATTTTAAATGATTAGCTTTTTGTTAAGGTTTGGTGATCGACCTTTTCCACACATTTTCTAAAATTAGTTTTTAGCGAGTAAGTCTATAGGCTTACCACAGGGTGTAGAATAAGCCCATTAATTATATTGTTGAAAAATTGAGTTTTGTTCAACCAGCGACGTGGTGGTCTAGTGGTTAGAAGAGAGGATTAGAAAGCGAAGATTCATAGGTCCGAACACTGATAATTGTCCTTTTACAACAAAAATGCTGGCTCTCCAGAATTCCTTTCAGACTGTTAGTGTTCTAAATTAACTATTCAAAGGTGACAGACCGCAAACAAATGTTGCTTCTAAAAATATCTACATGTTATAACTGTTCATCAGTAGGATACCTAAAATGTGTGCAATTCCACAATTGGTTTCGGCTCCATCAAATCCTATACCAATTGCAGAACATTTTAGGAGGAGCCACCCACACTGTGAGCATAGTTATTGACACATATTAGCAAGGAAAACAACGTAAAATAATAGGAGTACGTTAAATAACGAACTAAGCACACGTGAACTAAATAACGAACTAAGCACACGTAAACTAAATAAGCAAGCACGCGCACAAATTTAGGAAAATTGCGCGCGCACACTTGCATTAAAATTGTGAATGGAAGCAACAAAGATCTCAAATTTGGGCGTCAGGATAATATAAAGGATACAATATCATCTCCTGTAGTGTAGCACCATACTTCTCAACGATAGCACCGTGGCGTTTCAAGAATTTAGTTAACGATTTACGAAGCAGCGTAGATTTGAAGCCTTGGTGAAGGAGATGTGATGAAAGTCGGTGAAGTCTATCAATAAAATCCAATTTCGATGTGCAAAGTCTAGCATATCTCACTAATTGAGATATGAAAACACCATAGGCCGGATTGGCGGGAATGTTGCCGTCCATGTGAGGAAAATTGACAATCCGAAATGAGAAAAATCATCCCTCTTATCGTAGACACTGAGATGAAAAGGAGTGTTGTTGTCACCATTCCTTATTCTTGTGTCTAGATATTTCTTGTGTCAATGTAGTGTCCCTTAGTTCCAGTTCCGACGGGTAAATTATAGGCTCGATTTCCGCCGCTCACTCGGGTCCGGGCTTTCCTCCCCGAGTGAGCGGCAGAAATCGAGCCTTGGTAAATAGCACTGATGTAATTTCCGGAATTCTCATTGTTGACGCTGAATAAATCATCAATGTAACGAAAGGTGTCGCTAAATTGGACGGCGATGGTTTTATCTCATTTCAATGTTCTAAACATGAAATCATACTCAAAGGTGTGAAGGAACAGATCAGCTAGCAAAGGTGCGCTGTTAGTGCCCATTGGTATTCCAATAATGTGCCGAAAACCTGAGTTTCCGAAGCGAACGTAGATGTTGTCGATAAGAAAGTCAATAGCGAGGCAAAGTTCCCTACATGAGAAGTAAGTGTATGTCGTAGACTTCCTATCATTAGCCCAGAAAGTGTGGAAATTATTGGTTGCTATGAAACTTTTTCCTCAGTGTTAAAAACTCTTTCGAGCAGATCATGAAGTTGATGTTTAAGTTTGGCGTGTGGAAAGCTAGCATATAGAGTGGAAAAGTCCCAAGTACTCATCTGATTGAGCGGAAGTTGTTTTTCCTCCAATGTGCGAATTACGTCCAACGAAATGTTTATAATCCACATACAATTAACACCAGTTCTTTCCAAAATAGTCTTGCAGTACGAAGTACAGTGACTCTTGACTAGTTTAAGGCATTCGGTAATTAATTTGGAGATCTTAGTAGTGGTGCATGAACTCGAACCTGCAATAAATCTTGCTTTGTATGGTGTCTTGTAAAGTTTTGGTATCCAATATATTTGTGGCAAAATTTTTTCTTTCTGTTTCAAGGTGAAGTGGAATTCGTTTTTCGGCTCTACCTCGGTGTAAAAACCTGTGAAACTCACGAATGACGTAAAACAAAGAAAACAAAACATTCTAAACAATGGCGTACAGCAAAACAATACCTCATAAAACAAAGAAAATCTCGCCAGGTTTTTACACCGAGGTAAACCCCGTTTTTCAACATCGTGGTGTGGGTAATCATAAATTCAGAGCACACGACCGACACTGACACTGAGGTAAATAATTGTTTTAGTATATACCACACAAGCTGAATAGTTAGCGGACCAAAAACATTACTTTATGTGTGATAATATACCGACAAGCGGTCGGAAATTCTAAAATCTCGCTCGCCGGCTGATTGCAGCCGGCGGCTTGCGGCGCAGAAAATATTCACCAATTATCCTACGAAATCGTGCGGTATATTGCCTGATACTTAGCCGGCGAGGCCGTAGGCCGACGGAGTTGGCTAAAATCAGAGATATTTTGCTATATCTAAATCCGAAAAAAAATTAGGTTATGAATGTATGTATGTATGTATGTATGTATGTATGTATGTATGTATGTATGTATGTATGTATGTACGTATGCAGGTGAATAGTACTTGCTAATCACCTCCGAGTTAACCAATCAGAGCGCGCGAAAAGCACTATTCACTTGTGTGGTATATACTAAATTAACATATGAAAACATTTCCCCGCAATAGCCTCCACCTGATGCTAGATCCAGTTCAATACCGTGAAAACGAATATTGTCTATTAAACAAACCACCTCAAGTAAGTAAAGAATGTAAGGATATCTGGTGGAGAATATGAAGATCGCCACACACGAGAGGATTATTCGCAGGGGATGGTCGCAGAGAATATTTAACAATTATCCTACGAAATCGTACGGTATATTGCCTGATACTTAGCCGGCGAGGCCGTAGGCCGACGGAGTTGGCTAAAATCAGAGATATTCCGTAAGATTGAGCAGGATAATCGTTTTATTATTCAACACACTGTTCTCAAAGTACAATTTACTGAGTTTGTTGGAGAAAGGATAGCAATGCCGCCATTTTTCTCCGCGACACACAATATTACGTATGTCCCAGGATATCTGATGAGTACGCGCGCTATAACCATATTTGGACATTGTCACAATGTGTTGAATAAATATCGTGATAATCCCCTGTAGAGTTCATTCCATGAAACCGGTTATACACGGTGGGAACGGAATAGTATAATTTTGGGCTTTTTGACTGAAATTCACGAAAACGAAGGGAGCAAGGATTTTTCATGGGAATGCGCGTTCCCCGCGAACGGTCCCACGAATTCAAACAAGTTTTATTTCGTGGGCCCATTCGCGGGGAACATTGTTCCTTCGAATAGATTTTTGTTAGTTCACACGAAGAGAACTGGTCTTGCAACTATTCCCTGCGAATATTCCCATCGTTTGAGCCGGCCTTTACGACAAGACGAGTATAGGGAAATAATCTATGAAGGCGACTATATGGCGTGTGAACACGAAGTATATATCATGAAATTTTTCCTCTCGCACCTACAACTCGGATTTTCCGAGTTAAAAAGTGAACAAACTTACTGGAGTTACTTTTGCAGGGTCAAACGCAATGGAGTACTCACTGGAACAATTAAACTACTTTCGAATCTGTCACGTTGCGTTCAATTTGGTTCCGGTGGGACTGCGAAAAATCTTTAGAAACGAGTGGGATTTCCTTTACAACACGACTTTACTTGGAAAGTGGAAAAACACACCACAGAATGGCCAGGACTTCTTCAAGAAAGAATCTCGGAAAAGTCGCGCAAGGAACGCGCGATATCTTACGACAATGAAAAACGGTGACACGTCAGAGTGGATTGTAGCTGTTTGTTTTTTGCGATCTTGTATTCAGACAGCATTGGCAACACCCTAAGTCCAGCCATCAGAGCAGCTGTGGATGATATTCGGCAAGTTCGTAACCATTTTGCTCATATTAATGAAGCTAAGCTAACTGATGCCGAGTTCCAAATTTATGTAGGAAGAGTGTCAAATGCCTTCACAGCTTTGGGTCTTTCTATTAAAGAGATCGAAGACGTAAAGAATCAGAAAAGCTTTCCAACGGAAGAAGTCGCAAAAATGAAGAAGGATGTTCGTGATATCAAAAATGAGCTGGACAAGACAAAACTGGTCTTACAGACAACAGAGAAATCACTAAAAAACACACAAGCTGAGCTGCAGTCCTCAAAAGAAAAAAACAAGGCTCTCACGCAAGAAGTAAACTTGAAGCTCGCGTCATTTTGCTTTCTGCCATTTAAACCGCCACACGAAGTCATCAGACGCGCCAGTGACATACAAAGATTGTCATCCAAAATGAAGGAACTTCACGATGGCGCTGACGGGGCAGTAAGCACGATCTATCTATCGGGAAATCCCGGATGTGGCAAAAGCCAGCTCGCTCGTCAACTTGGACTGAAGATCTTCTCACAAAGGTCACACAACCCTGACGAAATGACGTTTGTCGCCACTGTGAATGCAGAAAACAGAGAGACTCTTAATGATTCTTACATCACCCTCGGTAAACACCTTGGAATTACAGAATATACCTTGACCAGCCTTGAAAGCTCAAAAAGAGAGAAGCCAGAAGAAACAATTCAAATGCTTAATCGTTTGATGTTGCCGCAGGTTCGAAAGTACTCCAAGTGGTTGATTGTAGCCGATAATGTAGTCGACTTAAAATCAGTGCGCGGTTTTCTGCCTCATACTGGCAGTGAGGAATGGGGCCATGGTCAAGTGCTGATCACTACTCAAGATAGCTCTGCAGTTCCCCAGTGTGCTCCTCATACTTACCATGAATCGTTCAGTGATGGAATGCAGGAAGAAGACGCAGTGGAGTTGCTGGAAAAAGTGTCGCAAGTTAATGATCGAGAACAAACAAAAGATGTTGCCAAGGTTCTCGATTATCAGCCTCTGGCCTTAGCAGCTGCTGCTTATTACGTCAAAACGGTTATGAAGAATGGGTCTCCAAATTATGACTGGAGAAAATACCTGGAAGGATTAACACAAAGCCAGCGACAAGCCTCTGAAAATGTTCTCGCGAGTGAGAGTTCAGCTTATCCAAAAACAACCACGAAAGCAGTAGAAATGGCCCTGCAAAGAGCTGTTGAAACTGATGAAGTCCTTCGTCATACATTTTCTTTCTTTGCACTCTGTGCTTGCGAGGTTGTCCCACTTCACGCCGTCGCAAATTTCGTCAAGGCTCGCGTATCGGACCAACCAGAGGAGCTTATTAAAGGAACAATTTTGAGGTCCAGTATGATTCTTGTTTCATCTGACGAACATGAGCAACGCCTATATTTAAGATTGCATAACATTGTACACGAAGTCCTAAAACAAGACGAAATTTGTAAACAGGAGCCATCGGAAAAACATCAGAACATGGCGGAAGCAGTAAAGGTATTTCAATCGATGCTTGAAGCCGAAGATAGAAATTACGCACTGTTGAAGAAGCTGATACCGCATTGCAAATCTTTACTTGAGCACATGACGTCTCGTTCTTCTTCTCCTGAAACACCTTTGGAAAACATGTTGACGCCGTTTATAACTGTTTATCAAATTCTTGAATGGTTATACTCTTTTGCTAATGCTTGTAATAAAATGTCTGATGTTATATTTGCAACAAACGTTGTAGATTTAGCTGGCAGGTTACTAAAAAACATAAGCGATGCTGACGAAGAAGCCTTAATGGAACTGAGAGGAAGAATTTTTTGCTTGAGTGGATTCGTCTACGACAGAATTGGAAAATATAACCAGGCTAAAGAATTTCACGAGAAGTCACTGACTATTGCTATAAGGATGTACGGTGAAGAACATCCAAACGTTGTACGATGTTACGGTAATCTGGGAAATGTGTACTGTGGTATTGGGGAACACACGAAAGCAAAAAAACTTTACGAAAAGGCGCTGGATATTCAGAAAAAGATTTTCGGTGAAGATGATGACGAGCTAGCGAATAGTTATCTTAACCTGGGAACTGTGTACGGCAGAACTGGAAAATACACGGAGGCAAAACAACTTTACGAAAAAGCACTGGAGATTCAGAAAAAGATTTTCGGCGATGACAATGACGACGTAGCAGTAACTTATTGTAACCTGGGAAATATGTACTGGAGCACTGGAGAATACACGAAAGCAAAAAACCTTCACGAAAAGGCGTTGGAGATTCAGAAAAAGGTTTTCGGCGAACACAATGTTGGCTTAGCAAAAAGTTATCATAACTTGGGAAATGTGTACAGCAGCACTGGAGAATACACGAAAGCCAAAGAACTGTACGAAAAGGCGCTGGAGATTCAGAAAAAGAGTTTCGGGGAAGAGAATGACGACGTAGCGACAAGTTATCATAACCTGGGAAATGTGTACAACGTCACTGGAGAATACACGAAAGCCAAAGAACTGCACGAAAAGGCGCTGGAGATTCAGAAAAAGATATTCGGGGAAGAGAATGACGACGTAGCAACAAGTTATCATAACCTGGGAAATGTGTACAGTAGCACTGGAGAATACACGAAAGCCAAAGAACTGTACGAAAAGGCGCTGGAGATTCACAAAAAGATTCTCGGGGAAGAGAATGACGATGTAGCAAGAAGTTATCATAACCTGGGAATTGTGTACAGCAGGACTGGAGAATACACGAAAGCCAAAGAACTGTTCGAAAAGGCGCTGGAGATTTGGCGAAAGGTTTTCGGCGAAGAAAACGCGGCTGTTACAATAACTAAAAACAATCTTGCTGAGCTGAATGATCTCATCCGCACTGAGAGCAGACAGTCAAGGGAAAATATTCAACTTTAACTAACCGAGGATTTGGAAAACCGCGTCAGAAGAGTTGCAGGCCGCACGACTGATAACCATGAAACTGTCAAATGTTGTAATTGTGTTCTTGTTTGAAGATGGTGTGTCACAGCCGCACTATACCACTTTTTAGCCTTGATCCCCGGCCAAACGACAGATATTTGTTGACCAAACATGAGCAAACATCGTTTTTATCGTTTGGCCACCATGTTTGGTCACTTTTCATCGGGTTTAATCGTGTTTGACAAAATCTGAACTCCATCAAACCATAGTTAGTAGAGGGAAATGTTTATGAAACCTAGCAAAGTTCTTTGTTATATGTTTTTGTTTGCTATTTTGGGGGTTGGCCATGCACAATAACAATAGGTGGTTACGCGTGTTCATGCAACTAGCCAATAGAACTGAACATTGCGATTATGTAATTCATGCATAGTACATGAGTGCAAAACAAAAGATGTGCACTGTCATGAACCTTCCAACATAAATCTTGGCCTCTTTGTTTCCCTCTGATGTTTGCCGGGCTTCATAACCATTTCCCTCAATTAAATATGATCAAATATTCAATCAGTCAACTGAAAACATTTATTTTGTTCTTGTGTTTGAATAGGTAATCACATGATTTAGAGTGCAGTTTGGGATAAATGAGCACGAGTAATTTTTTTCAAAGACTCACAAAATTGCAGCAGCTTCTCTAGACATCCCCTTCTCCAAACAGACAGCCAAAGCAGCAGTGCTTTTCTCAATGTGCTCGTTTTTAGAGCTGTTTTCAGCTCCTCTGAGAAAGAAAACCTGCTCAAAACGCCGGCCATTGTTTTTTGTTTTCACAATTTTCAACGCGGCGCAAACTGACCGCGAACTTGTTGCTACAGAAACAGCTACGATTTGATTGGCTAATTCAAATTTCTATTGTTTCTAAACCAATCAAAATACAGTTGTAATTGCACTGTGTTACAACTTTGCACTGATGTTACACGTTTTTGCACTGTTACAGCAAAACTGCACTGCTTTTTTAGCCAATCAGAATTGAGTAATTTTTTTCGTGTATATTGTTAGATAGGCGATATTTGGTTTGTTTGGCCAGCTATAACAGACATAATCTCCTACCCAGTGTCTTCGTTCCCCTTGTCCAGCGGTCGGGAAACGAGGGACTCTGGAAAGATCCGAAAATATCGGACTTCCAGTTGAACTGCGCATGTTAGCGTTTAGCTGCTCGAGAGAGTTATTTTACTTCCGTTTATTTGAATCTGAATCGTAACCTAACGGATTTTCGAGTCGCTCGTTTCTTGAAGCCTGCGCAGGAAGGGACGAAGACTCGATGTATAAAAATTGTACAGACACGTTTCATTTCATTTAATTTATTTGCCATCTTGATAATAATTACAAGTAATTCACCTAAGTTAGTGGCGAAGAGACCTCAGGAAACCACAAGGCTTATAGGAGAGGCCACCTCGAAGGATAATATAAAAGTATAATTTGGTGCTGTGTGAGTGCGGAATGACAGATTCAGGATTGTTTAAATAAAAATTCTAGCATATTTTTTAAAGTAAGAAATCCTGCTGCACAGGTAATTTAGGTCTTTATGTCTCCCGTCTGATTTTCAAAACTTTGCATGTCGCAATTTCGGAAGGGCCACATGTTGCTCTCGGAATTTCATGCAGTGACCGATGTTGTTGTCGCAATTTGGGAAAGTTCGGGACGTTTCTGAGGTCGTTTCTCCAACAAAAAAATGCGTTGTCGTAATTCAGGGGTCATAGCTCAGTGTGTTTCCACATACTGGCAGATGAGACTGACAGAACGATTAACTTTTTGAAAATACAAACTCATTCTCGACAATTTGCTCTGCCCGAGTGCCATCAAGTCGCTGAAAATCGCCAATGTCGCTGTCCACTTTGCTTTTATTTTTGTCACTGTCGCCATTTCACGGGAGCGGTCTTGTCGTTCGTAGTCATTTCATTTCCTTCATGTCGCCGTTTCAGAGCCGTGTCGCCTGTCGGAATTTACCCTAACAGGGCCTCATAATTGAAGTAGGGAGAAAATTCCAAATTATGGGACCTTGAAAGAGAATTGTAAATTGCTTAATGTTTGTACGACAGAAATGAGGGCGGTAACATCCAGCCGTTCTGGTGCCGTGATGAACTTGGTTACTTGTCTCAAACAAGTTGAGGAACATTGGAGGCAATAATTGATTGTGATAATAAAACTTAAACTTGGCTATTTGAAATGAGTTCACTTGGAAAAACATCGAGGATACCCAATTTAGCAAACAATGGAGCAGAATGTGCGCGATAATCAGAATTGGTTATGCCTTGCACAGCACGTTTTTGCAGTCAGCGCAGTTTAGCGCGCGCCTGTGGAGGAGAACGTGGAAGATAAAGGCATGGAAGGTCAGCTATTGAAGAAGAGGTTAGAATTTCTTCCGTGGCAAAGGAACAATGTGCTTACCGTTTGAGTTCCCCTGAAAAACGATCCTAAGATTTAGTTACGGAATGACATAAAAATGTTTTTTATTTTATCTACATAGATTTCTTAAGCTTAACTTGAAATCTAGTAGCCGCTGAGTCTAAAACTTTAAAACAAGCTGGTAAGCAAGGGTTACGACAAGACTATGAACTCTGTAAATGTTTAAAGACGTGAGAGGATCTGTCCAATGATAAGTGCTCGTGGACGCGCGTAGAGAAATGTCGGCTGGTTTCATCGATGTAGCAAGCATTACAAGTTTTAGACTCTGCGGCTACTAGATTTCAAGTTAAGCTTAAGGAATCTATGTACATAAAATGGGAGAAGCCTGACCTGCATCAGCAGGTCAAACACATCAATTTGTCACTTTCTTTATAGGCACCTCGACCGGCTGTTAATGGTCAGGTGGCGCACACTGTTTAACCTTTTACCCTTAAATTTTATCAAAAGTAATGTTACAACGAACACTTGTTATCGTAACACTAAAACAACTTTTTACCTGATAACCATTTATTACTGAGCGTGTGTACATTGGCCACAAAACCGATTGCCTCCAAACCAAGATGACGCGCAAATGCGGAAATATAAGTTACCACTGAAGTTCCATGAGGTGTCTTATATAATTAAGTTGAATAAAGTCAAATGTTAAACGTGTTTCCAAGTTTCGAAGCCTCTCAATATTTAAAATGCCGTGACAAGAGATGAGCCACACCCATAAAAAATGTCCCCCTTCCTCGTCCACCCCACCCACTAATCTCACTTCTGGACAAAGTACAATGTAATCAAAATGTTTGATATTGTAAACTTCTTTTACGCACTTTCGTTAAACGTCATGGAGGACTAAGACGAAATTAGAACGCCAAAAGTTTTATTTCAACTCATATTAAGGACTTAAAAGGCATCGCCGTCCAGCGGAAGCGCAAAAGGAAGTGTTGTTAGAGACATAAGCCAGTAAATGCATCTTTGCACTCCTTTTGGAGGTATTCTTCTCCTTTGTTTCGGTTCTATCTATGGCTTAACCACTGGAGAGCAAACATGTTAAAAGGCATCGCACGTGGTGGAGAAATGCATGGAAACTCAGCTGTTAAAATTACTTCTGAGAAAAAGGAACAATTTGCCTACTGTTTTTACAAACTTAGTTTGATTTTGCCTGACAACAGTTACTCAGATTTGAAGAATGGTACCAAAAACTTCTTGTATTTTGTTAGGTGAGTCTGAGATCAAGTGTACTATCAAATCTTGGAGAGTTAGAAATAAGCTCCGAGCACACGTTAGATTTCCTAGCTAATAGCACCTCAGCATAAGCTTCATTCTATGAAAGTAACGTTTGAAAAAGGAATTGAGCATACCTTTCACGTTTCCTATATGTAACATTTCCATTCTCCTTCTTTTCTCACTACACGATTCCCTTTCACGAAAACACTTCTGCAGCGAGAGATTTTTATTCTGCGACTGAAACTCTCATTTACGACATAACAAAGGAGGAAAAACGCTCGCGCAAGAACCAGCCAATCAGGTTGGTTTGAAATGACGCACGCGCGCATCGTGTTAAATTTGCGCCCACGTTGTTGCTTTTAGTAAATCTGCCTCACGATGAAAGTCACTACTTTATAACCAACAAAAAAACCATTAACTGAATAGCTGCTCTTCACCGAACCTTGTATTCAACCAGGGCGCCCTGATTCAACAGCAGATGTTGCTGTCAGACTAAGTAATCGTTAACACAGAAATGCGAAAAAATATAAGGCAACATCAAGGTTACCTGAGTTGCCGTGGGGAAGGTTTTTCATATGCCCAAAATATTGGGAAAGACGGTTACGTTTTAAGTTTTTAGTGCGCCTTGAAGTTTGGCCGTAGTAATCAGGCATTAAATGAATCTCTGATAACAGATAGATAAAACAAAAAAACCTAATGAATAAAAAAAACCTAAACAAAAATAATTTTGGAGGCGAAAGAGGCCCACAGAGGCGAAGAAACTAGTGGGGGTATTTGTGTTGTGCTATATCTAAGGAGCCTATTAAAGTGCTTGAGCTGGACTGGTTATCAGCATGGTTTGGCTACTGAGTAAGGATGGGCCGAAGGTTTTCAGGGTTTCCGAAGATGTAGGAAGTTTTCCTAACAAGATTTTTCCAAACAGCATATGGAAGTGAGATCATTATGGAATGACAGGGGGACGGGAGAATGGGAGGATGAGGGGGGAGGGGTTAGTAAAGCTAAGTGAATGTTTAAAGAAATGAAGTACAGCATCATCTATACACTTTCCTGCTTTAATTCTATTTTAATCGTCTTCCAGAGACCTTAAAAATTTGCATGATATCACAAGACGATATAGCATACCCTTCTTTCCCTACTATGCCCACCCCTAAAACCCGAATTGGAAACTTCCACATTATAACAGATAAGGATGTTTATGTTTATTACTTCTTCTTAAGGTAATTGAACGTAAAAAGGGAACCGATAGTTGTATCGATACTTTTTAGGCTTTCAAGCGAACTTAGAAGCAAAAGAAAATTCAACCACCTTTCAATATCCCCAAGTGCGCTATGTTTCTGCTATATCGTTACTCTGCGTTTGTCTGAAATTCCAGACATGTTAATCTATGCCGTCGCTTGTGAGAACAAGGCAAACTATAATTAAGATTAACTCACAAGTGATTTGTGAAGTTCTGATTTAACACTGATTTAGCCTTAAACAAGGTATGGCTAAAGGGTCCAATTCGCAGAATTTACGAACAAGGTATGGTGCGATGAAGAAAGATCCTGGGAAGGAGATTGGGCTACTGAGATGTGCCGCGAAGGTCACTACCCCAGTGGCTAGTGATTCAGCTGAACAGATGTCTAACCCTGTTTTGCCCTACAAGCTATACCTTCCTTGCCTAAAATTGACCTTGGAGAACTCATTCAACAGTATTTGTGAACTATCCAGTTACGTGCTTACCTGTAGTTAAGCATTAATGGTTGATTCTGTTCAAAAACTAATAAGAAGAGAGGAAAACAATTCTCAGCCGTGAAGACAGGGGAAAAGGGGGAAAAACCTTGTTTGATGAATTTCCAGTATTCGGGTTCAGGCTCGCAAAATCCTCGCGCGCTCCTTGTAACTCGTGACTAGAAACGCGTCAATGAACAAGAATTTCCGTTTTAGTTGTGACTAGCAGCCGTGTCTTGACAAGTCTTTCAGCGTCTAATACTTCAAGTTGTTTGAGCTGATGAAGCTGAATTACTCAAACAAGATCAGGTACGTACAGTGATGATACTCAACATACTGATAGCTGTGGATAGGGTGCAAAACCTTTGGTTAACAAAATCAGCCTTTTAGTCTTAATGTTGACGAGAGAAATTTCGGCGAATTGTTTGTCGCTAACCTGTCAAGAGAACGTTGAGTATTAGACGGTCTATAACAGAATTTGTGAGGTTTTTCACCTCCCTCAAAAGCCACGGTTGTGTCTTTACTATCCTTTTTTTCTACAAAGGACGTTTGGGAGTTGATATGCAATAATGCTCCAATGATAACGTGATTTAATTTATAGTAGGTCATGTGATTGAAATTTGTGCTCTCCTTAATTCGTAGCAAAATCAAGAGTTTTGTATGACTCTTCTATACCTCCACTTTTCTATCCCAAGCAGTAGCCTTACCGTGAATATCGAAAAGAAATGCGAAGAGAAACGTCGCACCACAAACCAAAGGCAGTGTTTTCGTGGAAACATGTTCGCCTGAAGCGATGTGGTATAAATCTGCATATCACTGAAGTCGACCATTTTTAGAGTTAAAACGTTCGTGGTAAAACAACAGTTACAACGTTATCCAAGCATTATTGAAAGTAAAAAGTCTTTCCAGTTGTAAAGAAAAATTTTACACTACCGTTTCTTCAAACAAATTGATTAAAAGCTAAAGACAGGCAAGACTGCGCGCAAACACAGGAAAGGGCAAAGTCCCGACATCAGCGGGATTGTTTAAATTCCAGAAGAAACCTCACAGCATTTGCCATGCACTGTTTGTCGTAGTTCTCTTTAAAAAAGCAAGCTGAATTCTCAAAAGTAAGATAAACTATTCCTTAACTGACAAAATCATAGCTACTTGACAATGAGCACGACTTTGTAGTACCTTACGATTATGCAAAATCCGTCGTTGATTTCTTTCGCTTGATTGCGGACAACTTTTTCGCTTGACAAACCCTTTTCATTTTTGTTAAAGCTAGGCGCACTATACAATCGTATGTGAGTTCTTAACCGTCTTTTCAGTTGTTCCGACTCACAGTTTTCCTTTGATTTCAAGAGCAATCCTCATAGTGACAACTTCTTTAAAAATAACTCATTTTGTTTTCAACTGACTTGTGAGTGGGCTGGAACCGTTTCTCAGATTCGAAAGAACAAATAATTGGCATCATTGGCTGGAATACAAACACAAATTTTGTCAAAGTAGTCGTCGCATTAGTCTTTGTTGGCTTATTTACGATGCTAGTCCTTATGTTTGTGCTGTGATTTTCGTGAATCGATAGTTTCCATCCTCTTCTGTAAAGCTAGCCTCTTTCGCATACACTCTTTGGGCTTGTCACGCGTTCCTTTCCTACGAACGTCTGCTGAACTGAACTGCCACTTCCGTTCGCCGGCGGTTAGCCTTTGTTTTGAAGAAACCAATAATGAGCTGCGTAAGAATGGAAATAGACACCCTGAAGTAATTTCCGACAAACGATTCACGTGCATCGTCTGGGAAAATAATCCCGGGGTCGAAGTCCTACTTTCCACAAATTGGAAAACGAACTGTAATTGGCTAACCACCGCGAACAGAAGTGGCAGTTCAGCTCAGCTGATGTTCGTGGGAAGGAACGCGTGACGAGCCCAAAGACGTCTGCGTTGGAGGCTACTGAAAAGCTGAAATAAGAAAAATATTGCTAAATGGACGAAGGTTTCGCTCTTCCCTTTCCATTATAACCCGCGTGTTTCATTTCATTTTTCTATAATCTTCTCATGTCCCGGATTCAAGTTAGCGCTGCATATCGTAAAAGCTCTATTACGCCCCCTCCCCTCCCCCTCTTTTAAACCACCTTTCTAATAAGCCCCCCGTTTGGGAGTCGGTTTTTGTCATAAGCCTCCCCAGTCTAATAAGACCCCCCCCCCCCCCCTCCCCCTTTTGCAACACTTGATTTTGTAATTATTCCCTCCTATTCTTTTACGAAATACACGTCATGTGGCCCAGTTGGTTTGTTTTTAAACAAAATACAATAAAACACACAATACTGTTGGTGAGAGCATTATAGCTCCCGTAACTTCAGTTAGGAACTTGGGATCATGGTTTGACCAGAACCTGAGTATGATACCACACATTAATAACATATGTAAAGCTGCATCTTTTCATATTTACAATATAAGGCGGATCAGAAAGTACTTCACCAATGATGCCACACAAACGCTTGTTCACTCCATTGTTATAGGCCGCTTAGATTACTGTCATAGTCTTCTTTATAAAGTTCCCGCGGTACACATGAGTAAGTTACAACGCATCCAAAAGCTGTCCAGCTCGTATGCACAACACCAGGTTTAATCATATTACACCCGTCTTATTTTCTTTGCATTGGCTACCCGTTACCTATCGTATCGAGTTTAAAATCTTAGTTTTAACGTTTAAAGCAATATATCAACTTGCGCCGTCCTATATCTGCAATCTAGCTCGATTAAAGGAGAAATGTAAATACCAGCTTCTTTCTTCTGAAGAACTGCTATTGCAGCTGCCCACGGGAAATAAAAAGAAAACTCTTGGAGACAGATCATTCCAAATAGCTACCCCTGCATTGTGGAACAGTCTGCCTGCAAGTGTCAGAGACATCGATAACGTTTTGGTTTTTAAACGAACAATAAAGACTCATTTATTTAGGAAGGTTTTTGCCTGTTATAGTTAGATTGACTACTTCTTAGATTATAAATTTCAGGTATTCTTAAGTATATTTTATTGTAATTATTATAGGTAGTTATAGTTGTAAGGCGCATTTCATCATATTCAGATGTTAATTTTCGCCTAATAAGAATTAAATTAATTATTATTATTATTACTGTTTCCTGACCGGTATTAAATAATAAAGTTCTACTGCAGTTGTTTGAGATTTGTACAGAAACTATTTAACACGAAAACGGCGTGTTCAAATTACGGAAATTCCTTGATTTTATTGATTTTATTTTGATTTTATTTGACATGATTTGTTTATCCGTAAAAAAAAAAAGGCCTTTGTAGCCCACAGTTAGCACAGCTATTCTAGGCGGGCTACTTAACTGACACTATTTTAATAAGCTCACACACACACACACACACACACACACACACACACACACCACACACACACACACACACACACACACACACACGCACACACACACACACACACACACACAGGAAAAAAAAAAAGTAATAATGATGAGAGTTATAATAAAACCAGTTATTACGCATATATAAAGATGTCTACATTAGATTAGCCTAAGGGAAAAATAAGGGTAGAGATTCACAAAAAGTCAAAGAGAAGCTAATTAGGTAAAATGCAAATATGAGCAGAAAGGTCAATATAGCACAAATCAACATTCATCTCCTCAGTTTCAAGAATCTTCAAAAGCAAATGAGTCAGTTTACGTTTAAAGGGTGCTTTCCTTAGCTTACGAAGTTCAAGGGGGATACCATTCCATATTTTCGCACCAACTCTAGAAAAAGAAAGCAATTGATGATTTGTTCTCGCTTGTTTTATATAGAAGTTACCGGGTACTGAAAAACGAGTAGAGTAGGAATGAACCTGTTCAGAGCGAGTAAACAGTTCAGAAATATTGGGAGGGGCATAATGATTTACGATGTCATATAGCAGAGAGGCAACCAATTTAAAGTAGAGCATTTTTATCGGCAGAATTCCCGAACAAGCAAAAAGAGGAGCAGTATGAGATCTATAATCGGAAAAATACATTAGACGAAGAACCCGCTTTTGTACATTGAGAACTTTGTTTAGGTGTGTATTCACGGCTTGGCCCCAAGCAACGAGACCATAGGAAATATACGGTTCAATGAGCGAGCGGTAAATGTTTAAAAGAGTAGTGTGCGGTACCAAGTGTCTGAGCCTAGAAATAATACCGATACCTTTACTTTCAAAGATTTGAAATAGGCCCCCTTCCTCTCTCTATTAAACCCCCCTCTCCAATACTCTCCAATAAGCCCCCCGTTTATAAGGCCTGAAATTGAATAAGCCCCCCCCCCCCAACCGGGGGCCTTATAGAGCTTTTACGGTAAGTCAACTTTGGCGTCTTAGAAGTTCGTATCTTACATACTGTTTAAAGAGAAGCATAATTTTGGACGGGTCACTAATAAAGATTACGTATCACAGAGATTAATGGTTAACCATTAACCATTAATAGTAAGTAAACAGATTAATGGTTGATTCTGCTCAAAAATAAGAAGAAGGAAAAACAATTCTCAGCCGTAAAAGAAAAGAAAAAAGGGCGGGAAAAACATTATTCGCGTCGAGGATCGCAAAATCCTCGCGCGCTGGGTGTAACTCGTGATTAGAAACGCGTCAATGGACAAGAATTGCCGCTTTCATTGTGACTAGCAGTCGTGTCGTGACAAACCTTTCAACGTCTTGTTCTTCAAGTTGTTTAAGCTGATGAAGCAGACTTGCTCAAACGAGATCAGGTACGTACAGTGATGATACTCAACATTCTGATAGCTTTGGATAGGGTGCAAAACCTTTGGATAAGAAAATCAGCCTTGACGAGAGAAATTTCGGCGAATTGTTTGTCGCTAGCCTGTCAGGAGAACGTTGAGTATTAGACGATCTATAACAGAATTTGTGAGGTTTTTGACCTCCCTCGAAAGCCACGTTTGAGTCTTTATCTCTTTACTATCCTCAGTTTTTTTCTACAATGGAAGTTTGGGAGATGATATGCAATAATGCGCGTATGATAACGTGATTTCAATTGTAGTAGGTCATGTGATTGAAATTTGTGTTCTCCTTAATAAATAGCAAAATCAAGCGGTTCCTATATCTCCACTTTTCTATCTATTGTGTCTTTACCATCCTTTTTTTCTACAAAGGACGTTTGGGAGTTGATATGCAATAATGCGCCTATGATAACGTGATTTAATTTGTAGTAGGTCATGTGATTGAAATTTGTGCTCTCCTTAATTCGTAGCAAAATCAAGAGTTTTGTATGACTCTTCTATACCTCCACTTTTCTATCCCAAGCAGTAGCCGTACCGTGAATATCGAAAAGAAATGCGAAGAGAAACGTCGCACCACAAACCAAAGGCAGTGTTTTCGTGGAAACGTGTTCGCCTGAAGCGATGTGGTATAAATCTGCATTTTTAATTCACTGAAATTCGCATGTTTTAGAGTTAAAACGCTCGTGATAAAACGACAGTTACAACCTTATCGAAGTATTATTAAAAGTTAAAAGTCTTTTCCAGTTGTAAAGGAAAATTTTACAGTACCGTTTCTACAAACAAATTGATTAAAAGCTAAAGACAGGCACGACTGCGCGCAAACACAGGAAAGGGCAAAGTCCCGACATTAGCGGGATTGTTTAAATTCCAGAAAAAACCTCACAGCATTTGCCATGCACTGTTTGTTGTAGTTTTTTTAAAAAAGCAAGCTGAATTCTCAAAAGTAAGATAAACTATTCCTTAACTGACAAAATCATAGCTAATTGACAATGAGCACGACTTTGTAGTACCCTACGATTATGCAAAATCCGTCGTTGATTTCTTTCGCTTGATTGCGGAAAACTTTTTCGCTTGACAAACCCTTTTCATTTTTGTTAAAGCTAGGCGCACTTTACATTCGTATGTGAGTTCTTAACCGTCTTTTCAGTTGTTCCGACTCACAGTTTTCCTTTGATTTCAAGAGCAATCCTCATAGTGACAGCTTCTCTAAAAATAACTCATTTTGTTTTCAACTGACTTGTGAGTGGGTTGGAACCGTCTCTCAGATTCGATGGAACAAATAATTGGCATAATTGGCGCACTGGGTGTAACTCGTGATTAGAAACGCGTCAATGGACAAGAATTGTGACTAGCAGTCGTGTCTTGACAAGCCTTTCAACGTCTTGTACTTCAAGTTGTTTAAGCTGATGAAGCAGAATTGTTCGAACGCGATCAGGTACGTACAGTGATGATAATCAACATTCTGATAGCTTTGGATAGGATGCAAAACCTTAATCTCAATTAGAGATGTATCATTAAGTAGATATTGCCTGCGTTCAACGAACTCTTTGACGTTAAACTATCCTGTATTGAAGTCTCGCAAGCCTCTCGGAGACCGGTCATTCTTCGTGGCCGCCCACAAATTATGGAACGAGCTTCCTAGTGATATCAGGGACCTAAATTCAATTAATAAATTCAAGACGGCAATCAAGACTTATCTTTTTAGATAAGCCTTTTTATAGTGTTAAATTTGATGCTTTTATATATATATATATATCTTTTTTTTTATTTTTATTTGCATTTACATATTTAAATTTACATTTACATTTTTATTTTTATATATTTGTATTAAGATCATATTGTAATGCCGATTGAGTATTTATATTGATAATTGCGCAAAAAAAAAATAAAATTATTATTAAGAATTATAAGAAAATCAGCCTTTTAGTCTTAATGTTGACGAGAGAAATTTCGGCGAATTGTTTGTCGCTAGCCTGTCAGGAGAACGTTGAGTATTAGACGGTCTATAACAAAATTTGTGAGGTTTTTTAGCTCCCTCGAAAGCCACGTTTGTGTGTTTATCTCTTTACTATCCTCAGTTTTCTTCTACAAAGGAAGTTTGGGAGTTGATATGCAATAATGTGCGAATGATAACGTGATTTAATTTGTAGTAGGTCATGTGATTGAAATTTGTGCTCTCCTTAATTCGTAGCAAAATCAAGAGTTTTGTATGACTCTTCTATACCTCCACTTTTCTATCCCAAGCAGTAGCCTTACCGTGAATATCGAAAAGAAATGCGAAGAGAAACGTCGCACCACAAACCAAAGGCAGTGTTTTCGTGGAAACATGTTCGCCTGAAGCGATGTGGTATAAATCTGCATATCACTGAAATTCGCGTGAGTTAGTCGACCATTTTTAGAGTTAAAACGTTCGTGGTAAAACAACAGTTACAACGTTATCCAAGCATTATTGAAAGTAAAAAGTCTTTCCAGTTGTAAAGGAAAATTTTACACTACCGTTTCTACAAACAAATTGATTAAAAGCTAAAGACAGGCAAGACTGCGCGCAAACACAGGAAAGGGCAAAGTCCCGACATTAGCGGGATTGTTTAAATTCCAGAAAAAACCTCACAGCATTTGCCATGCACTGTTTGTCGTAGTTCTTTTTAAAAAAGCAAGCTGAATTCTCAAAAGTAAGATAAACTATTCCTTAACTGACAAAATCATAGCTACTTGACAATGAGCACGACTTTGTAGTACCCTACGATTATGCAAAATCCGTCGTTGATTTCTTTCGCTTGATTGCGGACAACTTTTTCGCTTGACAAACCCTTTTCATTTTTGTTAAAGCTAGGCGCACTTTACAATCGTATGTGAGTTCTTAGCTGTCTTTTCAGTTGTTCCGACTCACAGTTTTCCTTTGATTTCAAGAGCAATCCTCATAGTGACAGCTGCTCTAAAAATAACTCATTTTGTTTTCAACTGACTTGTGAGTGGGTTGGAACCGTTTCTCAGATTCGATAGAACAAATAATTGGCGTCATTGGCTGGAATACAAACACAAATTTTGTCAAAGTAGTCGTCGCATTAGTCTTTGTTGGCTTATTTACGATGCTAGTCCTTATGTTTGTGCTGTGATTTTCGTGAATCGATAGTTTCCATCCTCTTCTGTAAAGCTAGCCTCTTTCGCAGACACTCTTTGGGCTTGTCACGCGTTCCTTTTCTACGAACGTCTGCTGAACTGAACTGCCACTTCCGTTCGCCGGCGGTTAGCCTTTGTTTTGAAGAAACCAATAATGAGCTGCGTAAGAATGTAAATAGACACCCTGAAGTAATTTCCGACAAACGATTCACGTGCATCGTCTGGGAAAATAATCCCGGGGTCGAAGTCCTACTTTCCACAAATTGGAAAACGAACTGTAATTGGCTAACCACCGCGAACAGAAGTGGCAGTTCAGCTCAGCTGATGTTCGTGGGGAAGGAACGCGTGACAAGCCCAAAGACGTCTGCGTTGGAGGCTACTGAAAAGCTGAAATAAGAAAAATATTGCTAAATGGACGAAGGTTTCGCTCTTCCCTTTCCATTATAACCCGCGTGTTGCATTTCATTTTTCTATAATCTTCTCATGTCCCGGATTCAAGTTAGCGCTGCATATCGTAAAAGCTCTATTAAGCCCCCCTCCCCCTCCCCCTCTTTTAAACCCCCTTCTAAGAAGCCCCCCGTTTGGGAGTCGGTTTTTGTCATAAATCTCCCCAGTCTAATAAGACCCCCCCCCCCCCTCCCCCTTTTGCAACACTTGATTTTGTAATTATTCCCTCCTATTCTTTTACGAAATACACGTCATGTGGCCCAGTTGGTTTGTTTTTAAACAAAATACAATAAAACACACAATACTGTTGGTGAGAGCATTATAGCTCCCGTAACTTCAGTTAGGAACTTGGGATCATGGTATGACCAGAACCTGAGTATGATACCACACATTAATAACATATGTAAAGCTGCATCTTTTCATATTTACAATATAAGGCGGACCAGAAAGTACCACACCAATTATGCCACACAAACGCTTGTTCACTCCATTGTTATAGGCCGCTTAGATTACTGTAATAGTCTTCTTTATAAAGTGACCGCGGTACACATGAGTAAGTTACAACACATTCAAAATAGTGCTGCCCGGCTTGTACGCACAACACCAGGTTTAATCATATTACACCCGTCTTATTTTCTTTGCATTGGCTACCCGTTGCCTATCGTATCGAGTTTAAAATCTTAGTTTTAACGTTTAAAGCAATATTGCTGGTTTGCAAGTGACGTCACGGCAGCCATGTTGGAGGTCAAGAACAATGGCCTTTCTCTCCGCTGGGAACCAAATTCTATTTTTATGTAAATTCTCCGAAAAAATTTCTATTGTTTTGACCTCCAACATGGCCGCCCTATCACGTGGTTGCAAACCAAGAATATCAACTTGCGCCGTCCTGTATCTGCAATCTAGCTCGATTAAAGGAGAAATGTAAATACCAGCTTCGTTCTTCTGAAGAACTACTATTGCAGCTGCCCAGGGGAAATAAAAAGAAAACTCAGGGAGACAGATCATTCCAAATAGCTACCCCTGCATTGTGGAACAGTCTGCCTGCAAGTGTCAGAGATATCGATAACTTTTTGGTTTTTAAACGAACAATAAAGACTTATTTATTTAGGAAGGCTTTTGCCTGTTATAGTTAGATTGACTACTTTTTAGATTATAAATTTCAGGTATTCTTAAGTACATTTTATTGTAATTACTATAGGTAGTTATAGTTGTAAGGCGCATTTCATCATATTCAAATGTTAATTTTCGCCTAATAAGAATTAAATTAATTATTATTATTACTGTTTCCTGACCGGTATTAAATAATAAAGTTCTACTACAGTTGTTTGAGATTTGTACTATTTAACACGAAAACGGCGTGTTCAAATTACGGAAATTACGGAAATTCCTAGATTTTATTGATTTTATTTTGATTTTATTTGACATGATTTGTTTATACATAAAAAAAAAAGGCCCTTGTAGCCCCCAGTTAGCACAGCTATTCTAGGCGGGCTTCTTAACTGACGCTGTTTAATAATCTCACACACACACACACACACACACACACACACACACACACACACACACACAGGAAAAAAAAGGTAATAATGATGAGAGTTATAACAAAACCAGTTATTACGCATATATAAAGATGTCTACATTAGATTAGCCTAAGGGAAAAATAAGGGTAGAGATTCACAAAAAGTCAAAGAGAAGCTAATTAGGTAAAATGCAAATATGAGCAGAAAGGTCAATATAGCACAAATCAACATTCATCTCCTCAGTTTCAAGAATCTTCAAAAGCAAATGAGTCAGTTTACGTTTAAAGGGTGCTTTCCTTAGCTTACGAAGTTCAAGGGGGATACCATTCCATATTTTCGCACCAACTCTAGAAAAAGAAAGCAATTGATGATTTGTTCGCGCCTGTTTTATATAGAAGTTACCGGATACTGAAAAACGAGTAGAGTAGGAATGAACCTGTTCAGAGCGAGTAAACAGTTCAGAAATATTGGGAGGGGCATAATGATTTACGATGTCATATAGCAGAGAGGCAACCAATTTAAAGTAGAGCATTTTTATCGGCAGAATTCCCGAACAAGCAAAAAGAGGAGCAGTATGAGATCTATAATCGGAAAAATACATTAGACGAAGAACCCGCTTTTGTACAGTGAGAACTTTGTTTAGGTGTGTATTCACGGCTTGGCCCCAAGCAACGAGACCATAGGAAATATACGGTTCAATGAGCGAGCGTTAAATGTTTTTATGCCTAGAAATAATACCGATACCTTTACTTTCAAAGATTTGAAATAGGCCCCCTTCCTCTCTCTATTAAACCCCCTCTCCAATAAGCCCCCCGTTTATAAGGCCTGAAATTGAATAAGCCCCCCCCCCTAACCGGGGGGCTTTATAGAGCTTTTACGGTAAGTCAACTTTGGCGTCTTAGAAGTTCGTATCTTACATACTGTTTAAAGGGAAGCATAATTTTGGACGGGTCACTAATAAAGATTACGTATCACAGAGATTAATGGTTAACCATTAACCATTAATAGTAAGTAAACAGATTAATGGTTGATTCTGCTCAAAAATAAGAAGAAGGAAAAACAATTCTAAGCCGTAAAAGAAAAGAAAAAAGGGCGGGAAAAACATTATTCGCGTCGAGGATCGCAAAATCCTCGCGCGCTGGGTGTAACTCGTGATTAGAAACGCGTCAATGGACAAGAATTGCCGCTTTCATTGTGACTAGCAGTCGTGTCGTGACAAACCTTTCAACGTTTTGTACTTCAAGTTGTTTAAGCTGATGAAGCAGAATCGCTCAAACGAGATCAGGTACGTACAGTGATGATACTCAACATTCTGATAGCTTTGGATAGGGTGCAAAACCTTTGGATAAGAAAATCAGCCTTGACGAGAGAAATTTCGGCGAATTGTTTGTCGCTAGCCTGTCAGGAGAACGTTGAGTATTAGACGATCTATAACAGAATTTGTGAGGTTTTTGACCTCCCTCGAAAGCCACGTTTGAGTCTTTATCTCTTTACTATCCTCAGTTTTTTTCTACAATGAAAGTTTGGGAGATGATATGCAATAATGCGCGTATGATAACGTGATTTCAATTGTAGTAGGTCATGATCATGTGATTGAAATTTGTGTTCTCCTTAATACGTAGCAAAATCAAGCGTTTTCTATATCTCCACTTTTCTATCCCAAGCAGGCACCTCACAAAATGCCAAAAAGAAATGCGAAAAGAAACATCGCACCACAAACCAAAGGCAGTGTTTTCGTGGAAACATTTTTGCCTGAAGTTATGTGGTATAAATCTGCATACCCGCGTAAGGACTGGAATATTCACTGAAATTCGCGTGACTTGGCCGACAGGTTTTAGAGTTAAAACGTTCCTGGTAAAACGACAGTTACATCGTTATCCAAGCATTATTGAAAGTAAAAATTCTTTCCAATTGTAAAGGAAACTTTTACACTACCGTTTCTACAAACAAATTGATTAAAAGCTAAAGACAGGCAAGACTGCGCGCAAACACAGGATAGGGAAAAGTCCCGACAGTAGCGGGATTGTTTTAATTCCACATAAAACGTCACAGCATTTGTCATGCAATTTTGTCCTGGCTGATTTAAAAAAAAGCAAGCTGAATTCTCAAACATAAGAGTAAACTATACCTTAACTGACAAAATGATAGCCACTTAACAATGAGCATGACTTTGTAGTACCATACGGTTATGCAAAATCCGTCGTTGATTTCTTTCGCTTGATTGCGGACAACTCCTTCGCTGCACAAAGCCTTCCCCCTTTTGTAAAAGCTAGGTGCACTTTTCATTCGTGTCATTCGTGTGTGAGTTCTTGGCCGTCGTTTTACTTGTTTCAATTTACAGCTTTCATTTGGTTTCAAGAGCAATCTCATAGTGACAGCTTCTCCAAAAAATAGCTCGTTTTATTATGAATTGGCTGGTCAGTGGGGTGGAAACATCACTAAGAATCAAGAGAATAAATAATTGGCTAGGATGCAAACACAAACCTTGTCAAAATAGCCGTCGCATTGGTCTTTGTTTTCTTATTTACGATGCTGGTTCTTATGTTCGTGTTGTGAATTGCGTCTCCCTTTCCTGGAAAGTTGTAATAAGAACAAAATTGCTGAAAGGACATACCGTAGGCCGGTTTCGCTCTTCCCTTTCCATTAAAACCCCCCGTGTTTCAATCCACTTTTCCATAATCTTCTCTTGTCCCAACTTCGATTCCAGGGTCGTCTCCTTCCCTTCTCAAGGCTCTGGAAAACGAGGCCACATTGTTGCGGACAAAAATCTTTCAGTGTGTGCCCGCGTACGCAACATTTGTTTCGGACACAACATTAGTGTCCAAGACCAAAAAGAGGTTTCTGAGTTTTATCAGAAACACTTTGTGTCCTCGACAAATGTTTCCCAGTTTGCGCAGCATGGAAACACAACATATATTTTGTGTCGGGCTAGTTATACACTGCATGGTCAGCGGATATGTTTAACAGGAAAAGGAGTGACATAGGTATATACCAAATTTTAGTACGCCATATAGTAACCCTCACAGATTATTCCATGCACTCTCAATTAAGTAAACCAGCTCAAGTAAGTCATTTAAGGATATTTTCTGGAGAATATTATGACAAGACGAGTGTAAGGGAATAATCTATGAGGGCGACTATGTGGCATGTTAACATGAATTATATACCTTGAAATTTCCCTTCTCATACCTATAACTGGGATTTTCCGAGTTGAAAAGTGAAAATTTGACCAAACTTACTGGAGTTACTTTTGCAGGGTCAAACGCAATGGAGTACTCACTGGAACAATTAAACTACTTTCGAATCTGTCACGTTACATTCAATTTGGTTCCGGTGGGACTGCGAAAAATCTTTAAAAGCGAGTGGCAGTTCCTTTATAAGACAACACTTGGAGACTGGAAAGACACACCACAAAATGGCCAGGACTTCTACAACAACGAATCCCGGAAAAGTCGTGCGAAGAATGCGCGATATCTGGCGACAATACAGAACGGTGACACGTCAGAGTGGGATTGTAGCTGTTTGTTTTTTGCCATCTTGTACTCAGATAGCATTGGCTCAACCCTAAGCCCAGCCATCAGGGCAGTTGTCGATGATATTCGGCAAATTCGTAACGATATCGCTCACATTAATGAAGCTAAGCTAACTGATGCCGAGCTGCACACTTATGTAGGAAGAGTGTCAAAGGCCTTCATAGCTTTGGGTCTTTCTATTAAAGAGATCGAAGACGTAAAGAGCCAGAAAAGCTTTCCAACGGACGAAGTGGCAACAATGAGGAAGAAAGTTCGTGATCTCAAAAATGAGCTGGACAAGACAAAACTGGCCTTACGGACAACAGAAAAATCATTACAAAACACACAAACTGAACTGCAGTCCTCAAAAGAAGAAAACAAGGCTCTCACGAAAGAAGTAAACTTGAAGCTCGAGTCATTTTGCTTTTTGCCATTTAAACCACCGCATGAAGTCATCAGACGCGCCAGTGACATACAAAGATTGTCATCCAAAATGCAGCAACTTCACGATGGCACTGATGGGTCAGTAAGCACGATCTATCTATCGGGAAATCCCGGATGTGGCAAAAGTCAGCTCGCTCGTCAACTCGGACAGGAGATCTTCTCACAAAGGTCACATAACGCTGAGGAAATGACGTTTGTCGCCACTGTGAATGCAGAAAACAAAGAGACTCTTACTGATTCTTACATCACCCTCGGTAAACAGCTTGGGATTACAGAATATACATTGACCAGCCTTGAAAGCTCAAAAAGAGAGAAGCCAGAAGAAACAATTCTACGTCTTCATCGTTTGATGTTACCGCAGGTTCGAAAGTACTCCAAGTGGTTGATTGTAGTCGATAATGTTGTCGACTTAAAATCAGTGCGCGGTTTTCTACCTCAAACTGGCAGTGAGGAATGGGGCCATGGTCAAGTGTTGATCACTACTCAAGATAGCTCTGCTGTTCCCCAGTGTGCTCCTCATACTTACCATGAATCGTTCAGTGAAGGAATGCGGGAAGAAGACGCAGTGGAGTTGCTGGAAAAACTGTCGCAAGTTAATGACCGAGAACAAGCAAAAAATGTTGCCAAGGTTCTCGATTATCAGCCTCTGGCCTTAGCAGCTGCTGCTTATTACGTCAAAACCGTTATGAAGAATGGGTCTCCAAATTATGACTGGAGAAAATACCTGGAACGATTAACACAAAGCCAGCGACAAGCCACTGAAAATGTTCTCGCGAGTGAGAGTTCAGCTTATCCAAAAACAACCACGAAAGCAGTGGAAATGGCCCTGCAAAGAGCTGTTGAAATTGATGAAGTCCTTCGCCATACATTTTCTTTCTTCACACTCTGTGCTTGCGAGGTTGTACCACTTGACGCCGTCGCAAAGTTCGTCAAGGCTCGCGTATCTGACCAACCAGAGGAGCTGATTAAAGAAAAAATGTTGAGGTCTTGCATGATTTTAGTTTCACCTGAGGAAGAGGAGCAACGCCTATATTTAAGAGTACATAACATTGTACATGCAGTGCTAAAACAAGACGAGATTTATAAACAGGAGCTATCGGAAGAACATGAGAGCATGGCAGAAGCAGTTAAAGTATTTAAATCGATGCTTGAAGCAGAAGATGGAAATTACGCACTGTTGAAGAAACTCACGCCGCATTGCAAATCTTTACTTGAGCACATAATGATTCGTTCTTTTTTTCCTGAAACACCTTTCGTAAACATGTTGACGCCGTTTATAACTGTTTGTGAAATTCTTGAATGGTTATACTTTTTTGCTAAAGCTTGTAGTAGTCTGTCTGATGTTATAATTGCAACACACGTTGTAGATTTAGCTCGCAGCTTACTAAAGAACGTAATAAGCGATACTGACGAAGAAGCCTTAATGGAACTGAGACGAAGAATTTTTAGCTTGAGTGGAGTGGTTTACCTCGGAATTGGAAAATATAGCCAGGCTAAAGAATTTCATGAGGAGTCACTGATGATTGCTACAAGGAATTATGGTGAAAAACATTCAAGAGTTGCAGAGAGTTATAATAATCTGGGAAATGTGTGCAGAGTGACTGGAGAATATACGAAAGCGAAAGAATTTCATGAAAAGGCACTGGAGATTTGGAAAAAGATTTTTGGTGAAAACAATGCCGAAGTAGCAAAATGTTATGCTAACCTGGGAACTGTGTGCAGCCGCACTGGAGAATACAAGTTAGCCAAAGAACTTTACGAAAAGGCGCTGCAGACTCAGAAAAAGATTTTTGGGGAAGACAATGCCGACGTAGCAAGAACTTATAATAACCTGGGAATTCTTTACGGTCACATTGGAGAACACACAAAAGCAAAAGAACTTTTCGAAAAAGCACTGCAGATTCAGAAGTTCGTTTTGGGGGAAGACAATGCCGACGTGGCAAAAAGTTATCAGAATCTGGGAATTGTGTACAGCATCACTGGAGAATACACAAAAGGAAAAGCACTTCACAG
This sequence comes from Pachyseris speciosa, assembly GCA_016490735.1. Taxonomy (NCBI): domain Eukaryota; kingdom Metazoa; phylum Cnidaria; class Anthozoa; order Scleractinia; family Pachyseridae; genus Pachyseris; species Pachyseris speciosa. The sequence goes on along the minus strand of JAEMWC010000242.1, from coordinate 474,386 downwards.
AAAGGCGCTGAAGATCAAGAAAAAAATTTTTGGCGAAGACAATGCCGACGTAGCAAGAAGTTATTATAACCTTGGAAATGTGTACAGAAGCACAGGAGAATACACGAAAGCAAGAGAATTCTACGAAAAGGCGCTGAGGATTCAGACAACGGTTTTCGATGAAGAGAATGACGACATAGCAGCAAGTTATGTTAACCTGGGAATTGTGTACAGCCGCACTGGAGAATACACGAAAGCAAAAGAACTTTACGAAAAGGCACTGGAGATTCAGCAAAAGGTTTTTGGCGAAGAAAACGCGACTGTAACAACAACTAAAAACAAGCTCGCTGATCTGAATGATCACATTGCTAGGAGCGGAAAGTCAAGGGAAAATATTCAGCTTGAAGTTATTGAGGATTCGGAAAACCGCGTTAGAAGAGCTGCAAGCCGCGAGACTGGTAACAATGAAACTGTCAAATGTTGTAATTGTGTTATTGTTTAAAGATGGTGTTTAACAGCCGCATCATACCACTTTTTCGCCTTGGACCCGGCCAAACGGCAAATATTTGTTGACCAAACATCAGCAAACATCGTTTATACTAGCCTCCTTCGCAGACGTCTTTGGGCTCGTCACGCGTTCCTTGCCCACGAACGTCTGCTGAACTGAACTGCCACTTCCGTTTGCGGCGGTTAGCCAATCATAGTTCGTTTTCCAATTTATGGAAAGTAGGACTTCGACCCCTGGATTATTTTCACAGACGATGCACGTGAATCGGGTGTCGATTTCCATTCTTACGCAGCTCGCTATTGGTTTCTTCAAAACAAAGGCTAACCGCCGACGAACAGAAGTGGCAGTTCAGTTCAGCAGACGTTCGTGGGCAAGGAACGCGTGACGATAGCCCAAAGACGTCTGCGAAGGAGGCTACGTTTATACCGCTTGGCCACGATGTTTAGTCATAACAAAAGTTGAACTCCATTGAACATTCGTTCAGATAACTGAAAAAAATTATTTTCTTCTCGTTTTTGATAGGTGATAATTGGTTCATTTGGCCAGCTATAACGGACATATACTCGTACCCAGAGTCTTTCCTGCCCTTGACCAGCGGTCGGGAAACAAGCGACTCTGGAAAGATCTCAAAATACCGGTTGAACTGCGCATGCTTAGGGTTCAACCCACTAAGAGATCTGTAAACTGAACGGATCTTTCGAGTCGCTCGCATTCTCGACCCAAGAGCTCTTCCCTTTTGCGCATGTCTGACAGGCGTGACGGCGGGAAGGGCTTTGGGCAACTCTACGTAAGCGTAGCCAAAATCTAGAGATCTCACAGCGCATGCTTGAGGTTTCAAACCAAAATGGCGTTGCTGTTTGAAAAATCCTTGCAGTATGCCTTAGGAAAAGGTGGTAAAGACTCTAAATTACGCTCAGAGGAGATGTAAAAACCGGCGAAACACAAATAGAGCTAGACCGCCAGCGAATACTTCCAACGGCCAACACGTTTATTCTACGAGGTCACAACACACCCATGAATACATTAACGCTAGCATTTATACCCTTCGAACAATAGTTAACTAATTGGAGCAATTCTCACGCGTCGACACTACAGTAGAGCAGAAATCAATTATTGAAGCTTTTTGGTTGTTCAAGAAAGGACCTTCTTAGGGTTTTTTTTGTACACTTTTTGTGAAGCTACACTAGTTCGCTTCACAAGAGTAACCCGCGCGCTGTAAGTTCAGTTTTTCGCGGGTACTGGGTTGGCCAATCAGAAGTAATTTCATTGTTTCAACTGATAACAAATCAGGGCTGGAGGCTTGCCCAGAGTTGCCCAGAGCTCTTCCCGCCGTCTCGCACGATAGACATGCGCAAAAGGACAGAGCTCTGGGATCGAGAATGGAGTCGCTCGTTTCTTGAAGCGTGCGCAGTAAGGAACGAAGGAGATTGTAACAGACATGTTTAGCGCGCGCACGCGTACTTGGCTATCTCATTCGCTTGTATCCATAGATACCGCGTTTTGTTTGCACGGCTGTTTCAGCTGATTGTGAAAATGGTGAAGGAGAAAGAAACTTCAGTCGACGTGAATGAAATTGAAGGTGAAGACACCCTTAATCGAAAGCGGAAACGAAGTAAAACGAAAACAAGGAGCTGGAATTACGACAATTCTTGGTTTGCAACCACGTGACAGGGCGGCCATGTTGGAGCTCAAAACAATAGAAACTTTTTCGAAGAATTTACATAAAAATAGAATTTAGTTCCCAGCGGAGAGAAAGGCCATTGTTCTTGACCTCCAACATGGCTGCCGTGACGTCACTTGCAAACCAGCAATTGCCGTTATCACCTGTAAAATCGAAGTAATGTTGTGATCAACTAATTTGCGTGTGGTTGAATGTGATAAGCAGTGGTTTGTAGCCATTTTTCGAGTTCAGTGGCTCATAGCCTCTTTGATTTATTATCGGAAAATAATCCACATAATAAGGCAACGTTTTGCAAAGTTAAAAAAAATCGTAGGAGCGGATTCTCAAAAATTTAAGGGGTCTGAATTCCCTCCTACACGTTACACTGTTGCTATGATGATGTATTATGACAAGACAATTGCCATAGCTTGTTCACCTTGTTTATCTTAACTGATAATGAGTGGTAGTATCAATCCAACAGAGTATAGGTGTACTAAGGCCACAAGGTAGCGGGCATTACCCCTTAAATCTACCAAAGCAAAGATTGAGCCCAAGCATTAGCAGCCATGGACAGCTGTTTCGGCCTTGTTAGGCCTCGTCAGCATGGCATAGCTAATGCTCAGGCTCAAGTACCCACATATCCATAAAACAAGCAATGAAAACGTAAAGCTTGTGGGATGTGGCTGGAGTGACAAGGATACTTCACAAATTAATGTGATCAAGTAAGCTGAAGCCACTCTAAAGGCACTAAGGCCACAAGGTAGCGGGCATTACCCCTTAAATCTACCAAAGCAAAGATTAAGCCCAAGCATTAGCAGCCATGGACAGCAGTAAGCTTAGTGGCTTCAGCTTACTTGATCACATTAATTTGTGAAGTATCCTTGTCACTCCAGCCACATCCCACAAGCTTTACGTTTTCATTGCAGAGTATAGGTGTAGGACATTTCTGGAAACTGGTGTCATTCACCTTAAAAACTCGAACAAAGTGGAAATTGAATGTCCAGCCAGCTTGTGATCTTATAGAAAACCTTGAAGTTGCTGAGCATTTTACTTTTACTATACATTGTAAGTTTGTAATTTCTCATAGATCATCCCACATCATCTAATCGAACTCAATCGTGTGATTTGGGTTCCATTAAGTTCGATTTGGTTCGATGAACAAAATGTAACAAAATCGATGTAACAAAAGTGGCAAAAATAAACTGAAACTGAAGCTGATTAGTTACTGTTAGTCGGGTTAAATTAGAGCGGTTTTCAATTGAGTGTCGTAAAACCAAAACCAAAGCAATTACTCTGACCAATCACAACAGAAGTAAGCAGTGCAATGAGCCAATCAGAATACGAAGCAATTACATGTAGCAGGCGTAAAACGCGGGAAAATACGCGCGTGCAAATCACAATTGGTTTTGGTTTTGCGTTTCACTGGTTGAGAAAGTGGCACGAGTTTTCCTGGCCAATCACAGAGCGAAGCAATGCAAAACCAAAGCAAAACCATAATTACTTTCGACACTCAATTGAAAACCGCTCTAATTGATTTGAGATTTGTAATTAGTAGGCGAAGAGCCACCTTGTGAAAGTACTACTAATAAATCGTAATTATTGTTATTATCAGTATTATTATTATTATTATTATTATTATTATTAATCGATTGTTTTTAGAGTAAAAACCATATGATACCACGTTATCTTTTGTATTTGATAAACGAAACAGATACAAAAGACTGGAGGCAGTGGAGTATAGTGGAGGGCAATTAGTTTTGAAGAGACGTAAATTTGACACTATGAAACAAAGACTTATCGTGAGTAAAATGTAACGCAACTGTCACGCTTCTCTTGTGGAGCTCTCAGTAACGTTTCCTAACACAAAACTATATACTGTATCCGCGAGTGGTTTCTAATTCATTTTCCGAATTCAGTGGCTCATAGCCACTTTGATTCTTATACGGTTGTTTGATAAATAAAAGAGCATCCAGAGATAATAAGCACTTGTGGTTCCCTTGTTTACTAAAAGCTCACGTATGTATTTTGTAAATAATTTACCGAGGTGGGTTTGTTGGTATTCCATCACTAGACAACTGCATTAGAGGCGAGCTCGGAGCCAAAGAGAAACAAATTGTCATATTGCTACGTCATGTAAGACAAGATCGTTTCACTTTTGAGAAATAACAATTTTTCTCCTTTGATCACTTATCTTCACTTGGTTATGTTTCTGCTGCAGCTTTACACTGTTATTCACACTACTGATGTGAAATATCCACGTTAAGTTTTTGAACTGCACTTTCTCTCATGTTTATAATCTGTACTATCGCTTGTGTGAACAGGGTTTACATCCTCATTTACAGTCGCTTTAACTCGGTTTGTAAAGTCCTTGTATTAACGCTGATTTAGCCTTGAGCGAGGTTGAACAAGGGGGTGCACAGACCAATGATACAGCCTTGCAAGGCCACCCAGTAATAAGCTTATGCTTAGCCTCCTTCGCAGACTTCTTTGGGCTCGTCACGCGTTCCTTGCCCACGAACGTCTGCTGAACCACTTCCGTTCGTGGCGGTTAGCCAATCATAGTTCGTTTTCCAATTTATGGAAAGTAGGACTACGACCCCTGGATTATTTTCACAGACGATGCACGTGAATCGGGTGTCGATTTCCATTCTTAAGCAGCTCGTTATTGGTTTCTTCAAAACAAAGGCTAACCGCCGGCGAACGGAAGTTGCAGTTCAGTTCAGCAGACGTTCGTGGGCAAGGAACGCGTGACGAGCCCAAAGACGTCTGCGAAGGAGGCTAGCTCATGCTTTGCGTATAGGACGCATTATTACTATTATTATTATTATTATTATTAAAAATATTATTATTATTATTATTATTATTATTATTATTATTATTTTTATCATTATTGTTATAAGAGGGAATTTCGCGACGCCATCAAGTTACGCTACGACTGGCTAATTGATGATATGCCATCTACAGCTCTTTTCGGTAGACCACGCTATGATCTGCAAACACGGGGGATTCATAACTCAGCGCCATAATGAGTTACGCGATCTAAAAGCTGACCTCCTGCGCATGGTATGCTACGATGATGAAATCGAGCCCGTTTTACAGAACATATCCGGAGAACAACTCAGTAGAGGGTCCGACACAGTACCAGAAGCAAGATTAGATATTATACGCACGTGGGTTTTGGGAGATTCAATGATCCGCATTCTTTGATGTTAGGGTTTCCCACCCAAATGCCAAATCATATAGAGACTTCCAGCCCCAACAGATTATATACAGAATGCACCAAAACGAGAAGGTTTGCCGAATGGATCGCCATGAAGAAGAGAGAACGTTATTCTCAAACGATCTCATGGATCCGGGCCAAAACCTTATTACTATGCTTGAGAGGCACGAGAGTCGTGAGATCTAGAAAAGCTGCATGTGATGTTCTTAACATTGACCTAGATATTGAAATTAGAGAAGGAGAGATTTGCTGAAAAGCGTTTATATAATCTTATGCCATTGTTTATACTTAATATGATGTTTAGACTATTTATAAAGCAAGTTTTTAAATTTAGGCTGGTTTTTGTCACATTTTCTGGAAGCTGAGCCATCACCCTTTTACTAATATTTTAAAGCTTCACGTTCGTTAAACATGTTTTTTTAAGCCTTTTACCACAAGAATTTGAATAGGAAATTTGTTTTCGCTGAAAGTGTAATGTCACAGAAGTCCTGTAGTAGTAGTAGTAGTAATAATAATTATTATAATTAATGAAATTTTTAGTTTTTACATTTTTTTATCAGTATTTATCCCTGTAAATGGTTTTGTTATTGATATCAGTAAATAAAGTTTTCATTTTTATTAAAAGTTATTATTATTATTATTATTATTATTATTATTAGGCAAATCATTCAACAAAAGCTGTGAATTATCCACTTCCGTGCGTAGTTTCCTTTCGAAGAACTAATGGTTGATTCTGTTCAAAGATAAAAAGAAGGAAAAATAATTCTCAGCTGTAAAGATAGGGAAAAGCGGGAAAATATGGCTTGGTGACGTAACAGTATTCGCGTTGACTCGCGGAGAATCAAAAAATCCTCGCGCGATCAGTGTAACTCAAACCAGAAATGAGTTTCCGCTTTCATTATGGCAAGGAGTCGTGCTTTCGCAAGCCTTTCAAGTCTTGTACCGTCTAGTTGTTTAACCTGATGAGGCAGAAATGATCTCGTCTTCCTAAAAGTGAAATTCAGCGTCGTTAAATCGAGACCAGGTACGTAAAGTGGTGATACTAGATAGCTTTTGATAGGGAGCAAAATATCTGGATAACGAAATGAGTCTATTTAGTCCAAACGTTGAAGAGAGAAATTTCAGCGGATTATTTATCGCTAGAATCACATTGTATATGAGACTGTCTGTAACATACTTTATGAAGATTTTTACCTTCCTCGAACGCTATCTCAGTATCTTTTCTATCCTTCTTCCTCTCTAAGGTGGAGGAGTCCAAGCAGGTTTGAGAGAACTGTTCCGTGTTATGGCGCATGGAATACAGTGCTCTGTTGAAGGTCACGTGATTTCATTCGACGCTTGGTAAATACCAAGCATCATTCAGGATGCGTTCGATTGGGAAATCCGGATTTAGATTTTCAAAATCTAAATCCGGATTTCCCAATCGAACGCGAAATCCGAAAACGGATTTCACCTCCGAGAAATCCGTTCTCAGGGTGGATTTCAATTAAGAAATCCAAATCTGGATTTTTTGGATTTCCCTTTTTGTCGTTCGATTGCGAAATCCGAAAAAAGATTTGCTAAACTGTTCTCGTCAACAGCGGACTATAAGCACCCTCAGCGTTTTCTTTATTTGTAAATTTTCCTTCCTCAGCAAGCGCCATGCAAAATATCGAGAGAAATGTGAGAGCAAGCGTCGCACAGCAAACCAAAGGCAGTGTTTATCATGGAAACCTTTTCGTCTGAACTGACGATCTATCGTATTAAAACTGCCTGCCTGCGGTGTAAGAACCGGAACATTCACAAGAACTCGCGACTTAGTCGATCGTTTCTAGAGTTAAAACACTCCTGATACAACGTTATTGGAGTATTAATGAAAACGAAAGGTCTCTCTAGTTGTGAAGGAAATTTCTACAGTAATTTCTACAGAATTATTGATCACAAATGACTTGGACACAGGAGTAATAGTTAAAGCACGACTAAGCGTACACAAAAAAATGGAAGAGTCCCAACATTAGCGGGAGTTTTTTTAATTTTAACAAATTTCTCGATTTTGCCGAATTTGTTTAAAAAACAAACTGAATTTTCAAAAATGATAGTAAATTATATCTAGGTATACAAACAACTGACAAGCATGCTACGATTTCGTTTGGTTTCTTTTGCACCAATGTGGTTTCTTTTCCACCAATGTGTCCCGGGTTCGATTCCCGGACTCGGCGTCACAAGTGGGCTGAGTTTGTTGGTTCTCTACTCTGTTCCGAGAGGTTTTTCTCCGGGTACTCCGGTTTTCCCCTCTCCCCAAAAACCAACATTTGATTTGATTCATTACGGAATCGCGCCCATTGAAACACGTCGATCGTATATGCAAATCTAAATGCGGAGCTGCCAATCATCGAAATCCCTAGTGTATATCATGTCATTAAGCGCCCAGAACATATGCTAATTCATCGAGAAACAGTATACGTACCGTAATGTCATTTCTGAAGGCCGTATCGATTTAAACTGAATGAATATGTGAAATCCGTGAATGATCGCCGTTAGAAATATTTCCTAAGTTAAATTACATAGACGCAAATGAGGGTGAAAGAAATCCGTAATCAATTCAATCGCTTTTGTGCATAAACATTTTGTCTTTTCTTTGAAAACGATATAAGGCCAATGAAACACTTACGATGTACTTGCCCTTTTCGCTGAAATGCTCCTATGACGACAGTTGACCGGACAGGAAAATCCGACAACTCATCGTACCAACAGGCTAACTTATCTCTTGCTACTGAAATGCGATGACTTTCGCAAACCATGAAACTTCGCAAAGCGGTAGTATCTTACTTTGCCGCTTTATTCAATGTTGTTTCTGCCAAATTCGAATACTACAACATTATTTGATAACAACAACTCTTGCGCGTTGGTACTCGAAGAATGCATTTGTCTGAATAACACCGCTTCACACGAGAAAGATGTATCCAGCACGGGCCACGCGACGGTCAATCAAACCAAAGCAAGCGATGATTAAACGATAAACAATATAAACTCGCTGCCTCTTTTCACTTTTAACCCGAACACAAACACGCCAAAAGTAGAACATCAAATGTAGAAACGAAGCGATCGATCGCACGAAATGAAGCAGAACAACACTGGATAACAGATGATCGTAAAAAGTTATTGCAAAGTTCATGCGGCGCTCGCCAATATGTTTTGCAGTTGTGGCTTGTTTTCGCAAAGTTCTCCATTACTCTCACGGCCGGTATTAATCGATAGCGAGCATATTTTCACATGTTTTCACAGTACAATTAAGGTCCCGTTATTGCCTTATAATGGATAACGAAGGAGATTCGTGTAACATCTACAGCTCCCTTTTAGGAATTATGTTTTCGAGTCAAAAAGAAACCGAAAGCGGCGGCACGTCTTTGTTAGCGCGCGAAGCCTCATGGGTACCCCACGTTTTACGGCCGCTGATTTGATTTAGTCTCCCCAATTAGTAGAGCATCTGTGCTCGGTTAGATATATTTGAGACTTAAATAAAGTGATTGGGACAAGATTTTCGCTTTACAAACGCTTTTCGCTTTTATTATTCACTATGGGTTCACTTTCCATTCGAATGTGGGTACTTAGCGATTCTTTTAGTTTCATTAGAATTATCTAAAATGTTGAATTTCTTGAAATATCATACCTTAATCGCGTGGAGATGGAATCACGACAATTCCGTTTAACCGCGGATTATAAGTTCCGCGTAGCAATTCGCAATTTCGCACTTAAGTTATCATGAAGAGAAGTTTTCGTTTTGAATTTTTTATTATCAATCAATCAATCAATCAATCAATCAATCAATCAATCAATCAATCAATCATTTTAACACGTTGTGTCCAGGAGCTAAAAATTCGTTCAAAATACGAACGTGTATCTGACTATTTGCTACAAACAAGATTCCAAGTTTCACAGCCTTGATATACTTTGTTTATTGGACTTTTTTCAAATGGATGTGTTCGTTATCAAAAAGATCAGCTTTGGGTCATTTAAGCCGATTAACATAGCTGCAGGTA
>JAEMWC010000242.1:460000-462500 GCA_016490735.1 Pachyseris speciosa | reverse complement strand
AATCAAAAACTCGCACCTTTGGGTTAAGCCCATCCCTGTACAACTTTGCAGCTAGTTGTTTCTTTTCTACATGCCTTTGTAAACTGGGTTTTACCAAGGAGAGGTGTGTTCTGGGTTCCCTCTTCAAAAACAGCTGTGCAGGAGTCTTGTCTGTTGTGGTGTGGGGAGTGTTTCTGTAGCGGAACAGGACATCAGCCACTTTGTGCTGAACAGTCCCCTTATCAGGACAAGACTGATACATGTGTTTGAAGGTCTGAACATGTCTCTCAGCCAAACCATTAGTGGAGGGATGATAAGGAGGGCATAAAGTGTGCTTGATGCAATTCATCTCCAAAAATGTTTTAAATTCTCCAGCAACAAACTGTGGGCCATTGTCACTGACTAATTCATGTGGCAGCCCATATCTAGCAAACAGAACTCTTAAGGCCTCTATAGTAGCATGTGCAGTAGTGCTGTTCATAGGAAAGACTTCCATCCATTTAGAATGGCTGTCAACCACAAGAAGAAATTGTTGACCCTTGACCTCAGCATAATCAACATGAATTCTTTGTCAAGGTTCAGTTGACCAAGGCCACAATAATAAGGGAACTGCCTTAGGGGTTTGATGTGCCTTAGTACAAACATTACAAAGCCTTACTTTGTCCTCTATATCAAGGTCAATTCCAGGCCACCACACGGAGGACCTGGCAAGTGCTTTCATACGGCACATCCCTGGGTGGCACTCATGCAATTCTTCCAACAAGCGTTTTTGAAATTTGAATGGTATGATGACCCGTCTGCCCCATAAAAGACATCCATTTTCCAAAGCCAACTCATCTCTGCGAACCCAAAAAGGTTTAAGCTCTGGACTAGGGCAGCTACCTGGCCAACCCGAGGATGTATATTCATACACTTTTGCAAGTAGGCTATCCTTCTTTGTACCTTCACCTATCTCCACTGCAGTTACGGGCAAGTCATCCGTCATAGATGCACACACATAGTGTTCATCTGGATCCAAATCATCATCAGCCTGAGATGATAGTGGAAATCGACTGAAGAAGTCTGCATTTTCATTGCCAGCAGAGTCTCTGAATACAATATCAAAGTCATATCCAGACAAGAGAACTGCCCAACGCTGCAAACGAGCTGCAGCCAAGGGGGGAATACTAGATTTAGGACCAAAAATCCGAGTTAGGGGTTGATGGTCTGTTACCAATGTAAATTTTCGGCCATAGAGGTAAAGCTGAAATCTCTTCAACACCAAAAATTATGGCCAACCCCTCTTTTTCTATTTGGGCATAATTCTTTTCTGCACTACTAAGTGTGCGAGAAGCAAACTCTACTGGCCGCTCAGTGCCGTCTTCCATGCGATGACTCAACACAGCTCCAATCCCATATGGACTGGCATCTACACTCAGTAGAAGAGGTTTTTGGGGTCATAATGGACCAAAACCTGTTCACTTGAAAGAACTTCTTTTGCCCATATAAAAGCCGCTTCACATTCCTTGGTCCAAAACCACTCAGTCTTGTTACTGAGAAGCTCATACAGTGGGTGCAATTTAGATGAGAAGTCTTTGATGAATTTTGAGTAGTAATTCAACATTCCCAAAAATTATCTCAACTGGGATACATCTTGAGGTCTGTGTGCTAATCGAATAGCATCCAGCTTGCTCTTAATTGGACTGATTCCATGTTTACTCAAAATGTGTCCCATGTACTTCACTTGAGCTTGGAAGAACTGACACTTTTGGCCATTTAATCTAACATTGTGTTTGGCCAACCTACTCAAGACCTGTTTGATAACTCCCATATGAGCAGTGACTCCACCTGATGTTGCCACCAGAATGTCATCTACTCTCACTAACACACCTTTAATACCTGACAAGATTGAATCCATCACTCTCTGAAACTGGGAAGTGGCAGTTTTCACACCAAAACACAATCGCTTGGATTTAAATAAACCTTTCCGAGTGTTGATGGTAAGCAATTCAGACGACTCTTCATCCAAAAACAACTGATTGAAAGCACTGGCCAAATTAATTACTGAAAATGTATCAGGGCTCGCCCCATCTTGAGATAGCATAGCAAACATGTCTTGCACATTAGGCAGTTTGTACACATCATCCTCTATGCGCTCATTAATCCCCTTATAATCCCCACACACTCTTATGGAACCGTCAGATTTAGGGACATGCACTACAGGGCTTGCCCAATTACTACAGGATACCGGATACAGAATATCTGACTGCACTAGTCGATCATATTCTTTTTCAACTCTTTCTACGAGCGAGTATGGGACCGGCCTATCCTTCATAAACAGTGGTTTGGCACCCTCTTTAAGTTTCAAAGAACCAATGAAACCCTTGATGCCAGAGCCATGACTGCTGAATAGTTCTTTATGTTTTTCTAACAGACTGTTGAATTCTGCCGGAAAGGTCTCAGATTTGGGAACAGAAAACTTATTCTCAACGAGTTCTTCTTTAACTCCAAACATGTTCTTCCAATCTAGTTTTATTCTACT
>JAEMWC010000242.1:390000-455000 GCA_016490735.1 Pachyseris speciosa | reverse complement strand
TCCTAGTTAAAAAGCGAAATTTTGGCCAAACTCACTATTTGTCACGAACTTTAATTAAAAGGAGAGTTCTTTTGCAGGGTCATACCCGATGGAGTACTCACTGGAACAGTTAAACTACTTTCGAATCTGTCACGTTGCGTTCACCTTGGTTCCGGTGGGACTACGGAAAACCTTTACAAACGAATGGGATTTCCTTTACAAGATAACTCCACTTGGAGACTGGAAAGACACGCCAAAGAATGGCCAGGACTTCTACAACAACGAATCTCTGAAAAGTCGTGCGAAAAATGCGCGATATCTGGCGACAATACAGAGCGGTGACACGTCAAAGTGGGATTGTAGCTGTTTGTTTTTTGCGATCTTGTACTCAGATAGCATTGGCTCAACCCTAAGTCCAACCATTAGAGCAGCTGTAGATGATATTCGACATGTTCGTAACGACATCGCTCACATGAACGAAGCTAAGCTAACTGATGCCGAGTTCCACACTTATGTCGGAAGATTGTCAACTGCATTTACATCTTTGGGTCTTCCTGTTAACGAGATCGACGACGTTAAGAACCAGACGAGTTTTCTAACGGAAGAAGTCGAAAACTTGAAGAAGGACTTGGACCAGACAAAATCTGACTTAGACGCAACGAAGAAATCACTACAAAGTACACAAACTGATCTTCAGTCTTCAAAAGAAGAAAACAAGGCTCTCATGCAAGAAATAAACTTCAAGCTCGAGTCATTTTGCTTTCTGCCATTTAAACCGCCACACGAAGTCATCAGACGCGCCAGTGACATACAAAGATTGTCATCCAAAATGCAGCAACTTCACGATGGCGCTGATGGGGCAGTAACCACTATCTGTCTATCGGGAAGTCCCGGATGTGGCAAAAGTCAGCTTGCCCGTCAACTTGGACTGGAGTTCTTTTCACCAAGGTTACACAACGCTGACGAAATGACGTTTGTCGCCACTGTGAATGCAGAAAACAAAGAGACTCTCACTGATTCTTACATCGCACTCGGTAAACACCTTGGAATTACAGAATATACCTTGACTAGCCTTGAAAGCTCAAAAAGAGAGAAGCCAGAAGAAACAATTCAACAGCTTCATCGTTTGATGTTGCCGCAGGTTCGAAAGTACTCCAAGTGGTTGATTGTAGCCGACAATGTAGTGGACTTAAAATCAGCGCGCGATTTTCTGCCTCAAACTGGCAGCGAGGAATGGGGCCATGGTCAAGTGTTGATCACTACTCAAGATAGCTCTGTAGTTCCCCATTGTGCTCCTCATACTTACCATGAATCGTTCAGTGAAGGAATGCAGGAAGAAGACGCAGTGGAGTTGCTGGAAAAAGTGTCACAAGTCAATGACCGAGAACAAACAAAAAATGTCGCCAAGATTCTCGATTATCAGCCTCTGGCCTTAGCGGCCGCTGCTTATTACGTCAAAACCGTTGTGGAGAATGGGTCTCCAAATTATGACTGGAGAAAATACCTGGAAGGAATAACACAAAGCAAGCGAGAAGCCACTGAAAATGTTCTCGCAAGCGAGAGTTCAGCATATCCAAAGACAACCACGAAAGCAGTAGAAATGGCCCTGCATAGAGCTGGTGAAATTGATGAAGTTCTTCGTCATACGTTTTCGTTCTTCGCACTCTGTGCTTCCGAGGTTGTCCCACTTGACGCTGTCGCAAAGTTCGTCAAGGCTCGCGTATCCTACCAACCAGAAGAGCTGATTAAAGGAACAATTTTGAGGTCCAGCATGATTCTTGTTTCATCTGACGAAGACAAGCAACGCCTATATCTAGGATTGCATAACATTGTACACGCAGTGCTAAAACAAGACGCGATTTGTAAACAGGAACCATCGGAAAAACATCAGAACATGGCGGAAGCGGTAAAGGTATTTCAATCGATGCTTGAAGCAGAAGATGGAAATTACGCACTGTTGAACAAACTGACGCCGCATTGCAAATCTTTACTTGAGCAAATGATGATTTGTTCTTTATTTCACGAAAAACCGTTCGTAAACATGTTGATGCCGTTTGTAACTGTCTGTGTAATTCTTGAATGGCTATACTCTTTTGCTAAAGCTTGTAGGAGTCTGTCTGATGTTACATTTGCAATACACGTTGTAGATTTAGCTCGCAGCTTACTAAAGAACATGAGCGATACTGACGAAGAAGCTGGCTTAACGGAACTGAGAGGAAGAATTTTTAGCTTGAGTGGATCGGTTTACGACAGAAGCAGAAAATATACTCGGGCGAAAGAATTTCTCGAGAAGTCACTGATGATTGCTACAAGGATTCATAGTGAAGAACATCGTGACGTTGCAAGAAGCTATAATAACTTGGGAAATGTGTACAGGCACACTGGAGAATACAAGAAAGCAAAAGAACTTTACGAAAAGGCGCTGGAGATTCAGAAAAAGGTTCTTGGCGAAGACAATGACGATGTAGCAAAAATTTATAACAATCTGGGAAATGTGTACAACATGACTGGAGAATACACGAAAGCAAGAGAACTTCATGAGAAGGCGCTGGAGATTAAGAAAAAGATTTTTGGTGAAGACAATGCCGACGTAGCAACAAGTTATGGTAACCTGGGAACTGTGTACAGCCGCACTGGAGAATACACGAAAGCAAAAGAACATTACGAAAAGGCGCTGGAGATTCAGCAAAAGGTTTTTGGCGAAGAAAACGCGGCTGTAACAAGAACTAAAAACAGGCTCGCTGATCTGAATGATAGCATTGCTCGGAGCAGACAGTCAAAGGAAAATATTCAGCTTGAAGTTATTGAGGATTCGGAAAACCGCGTTAGAAGAGCTGCAAGCCGCGAGACTGATAACAATGAAACTGTCAAATGTTGTAATTGTGTTATTGTTTAAAGATGGTGTTTCACAGCCGTATCATACCACTTTCTCGCCGTGAGCGCCGACCAAACGGTAGATATTTGTTTACCAATGAAACATCAGCACTGAAACATCGTTTATACCGTTTGGCCACGATGTTTGGTCAGGACAAAAGCTGGTGACAAAAGTTGAGCTCCATCGAACATTCGATCACACGACAGAAAACATTTATTTTATTCTCGTAAATTTGGTTTATCAACGGAGTTGATAATGTAAATTGACCACCGTACAGGGATTCGATTAGCTGACGTTTCGAGCGTTAGCCCTTCGTCGGATCAGCTAATCGAATCCCTGTACGGTGGTCAATTTACATTATCAACTCCGTTGATAAACCAAATTTTCGTGTTTCACTCCCCCACCGACGCAGCACCACAGTTTCTTTAGAAACTAATCCCCTTTATTCATTTGTTATTTTATTCTCGTGTTTGATAGGTGATGATTGGTTTGTTTAGCCAGCTATAACGGACATATAGTCGTACCCAGAGTCTTTCCTGCCCTTGACCATCGGTCAGGAAAACGAGAGACCCTTGAAAGGTCCTAAAATACCGGTAGAACTGTGCATGCTTAGGGTTCAGCCCACTAAGAGATCTGTTTTCTTCTGTTTCTTTGAATTGTTTGGAAAACCCAATTAGAATAGTAGCCTACGTGTAGCCGTACCCACCCCCGAGGAAAAACCGAGAAGGAGGGAACGTCTACGAAAAGCTAACACGGATCGTGTTATGTGACGTCACAGTAATTCATGCAAGTTATGTAAATAAAATTATATTTTCTGCCTAAGTGCGTCTGTTTACTCGAGTAGACAAAGGTCAAACGCCGCGTAAATTTCTATTTTTTCGGGCGCATTTGCTAGTCAGTAAATGTATACTGTGTTTAAAGATATGAAAAGGATTACGAGCGATTTTTGGTCAAAAGCAAGAAGACAAATATATGATGTCAACATCGCGCTTGCAAATTCTTCGTTTACATGGTCTTCTCAGGAAGAGACAGAATTTAAAGTTTGGAGAAAGTTGGCCTTGTTTTCCAGCCGAAGCAACCGCTATCAGAAAGCGTGAATTTGAACAATCTGCACGTGCCTTCATTACCGTTTCCTTCTCCACTCGGCTGGTGACTCATACACGTGCGAATATTCACCAGTCATGACTCGTTCGATGATATTATCTTCCGAATGTTTCGGTTAGCGCGATCGCTTTCAATCCCAGATCATTCAAATATTGGATCTGATCTTCCATGAGCGCTGTCAGTGGTGATATGATGAAAATAGTACAAGATTTCTTCCAAAGAAGCGACGCGATCACTGGCATCGCTAGAAATTTAATGGCTTTTCCATAGCCAGTTGGCCATTAAACACGAGCAGCCTTCCCATCAAAACACAAAGCTATGGCTTTTTGTTGCTCTTCGTGGAATTTCTCTAATCCAAAATTCCGCAAATCTCATTTGTAGCTTTTAGTTCGTGTGGCTTTCGACACTCTTTCCGCCATATTTCACGTTTCTTCAAGAAAACGAGCGAGATCCGTTTCGGCCAATCAGTGTTCTCGAAAGTATTGATCAATGCGATTAACCTATGAGAAACCATTATATATTTTTATGCAAAAGAGTGACGTCACATAACACGATTCGTGTCAGCTTTTCGTAGACGTTCCCTCCTTCCCGGTTTTAGGGACCTTAAGATACGACGACGGCGAATGTCTATGACGGCGAGCGGAAGTTAAAAATGCTTGTTTGCCGACTTCCGGTAGCCGTCATGGTAATTTTTCCGCCGTAGCTGTCTTGTCTGCGACGTCAAAAGGAACAGTTTGCCGTTTTGTCTAAAACGTGAGTACGTTTCCGTCATTTCTAGAGCAATTTTAAAGGTATGTTCGAATATTTTCGACATATTGTGAACTTATCATATTTTTAGCTGGTTTGTGTGAAATATCTGTGGTTGCAGAGGTGATTTTAAAGGAAAAACCTAAGTTTCTTTCTGTTGCTCCGAACAGGTCGCCGCTGCAATTCTTTGCAAATGGAAACGAGCTCAAAAAAGACAATTCAGTAAGTTCTCTACATTTTCTTTTTTAGTTTTAAGATACAATTCACGCTTAGAAAAATGAATATATTGAAACTGAACCAGAAAATCCTAGATAATTCACTAATTCCTGGAAGAGTTCTCGATTTAGTACCGATGGTGTGCTAGCTTGAAGAAAATGTAAACAAGCGTCATGTGCGAAATCGAAAAGTAAGCTTAAATATTGTTTTCTTTTAGGTCGAATATGGAGTGGACCGAACAACACGACCATTGTTTTTTCCAAGAGATTCTAGTCCTTGAACCGTTCAAGTTCAAGAAAGGGAGCATCGGAAGAGGTCTGATATGGGAAAAATCGCCAACGATCTGAACGACCTTCAGCTTCCCCGATTTAGGGTAACCAAGCGTGCGGTCAGAGAAAGATACTCCTTGTTAAGCGAGAAGTTCAAAGCAAAGATGCGACAGGAGGACAAGGCTAGTGGCGTCGAAACAGATGTGAAAGGGAAACTCGGCCAAACACTCGCTGTCATCCATCTCATTTAGGTCGAACTTTCCATAGCAGTCATAGGGAAAATCTGGGTTTTTGGAGGTGTTAGCATCGTAGAGAAGAACAAACTCGTCCTCTGATATATTGTTGTCGTCAAAACTTTCAAGGAGAAGGTTACGAATCTCTGTAAAGGATGCCATGACTTCAACAGGTCGAAATTTTGTTACGGAGCCGTTCGCGCCTTCGACGGTTTTTCTTAAGGTTATTTTTCACGCCTTTACGACGGCGACCTCTTCCCAGTCCCCGTAGGTTATGACCGCCGTCGCAGACACTCGCCGTCGTCGGATCTTAAGGTCCCTTTTTCCTCGGGGGGTGGGTACGGCTACACGTAGGCTATTAGAATAGTAAACCGAACGGATCTTTCGAGTCGCTCGCATTCTCGACTCCAGAGCTCTTTCCTTTTGCGCATGTCTAACAGGCGTGACGGCGGGAAGGGCATTGGGCAATTCTACGTAAGCGTATAGCCAAACTCACAGCGCGTGCTGGAGGTTTCAAACCAAAATGGCGTTGCTGTTTGAAAATCCTTGCAGTATGCCTTAGGAAAAGGTGGTAAAGACTCTAAATTAGGATCAAAGGTGGATGTAGAAACCCGAAATACAAATAGAGTTAGACCGGCAGCGAATACTTCCTACGCGTATATTCTGGAGGCAGGATGGCCGAGTGGTTTGGGGCGCTGGATTTCAATGCGGTCACCCCGGGTTCAAATCCAGCTCCAGCCACTAAATGGTGTTGTTCTGGGTAGTCCCTGGTTCAACTCCTCGGAGATCCTTGTAAATAGCCAACTGGTTTGTTTCCGGCCAGTTGGGATTCTTATCATGTTTATTTGTTTATTTTAATTATTTGTTTCTGTATTTGCTCGGCCCCTCTAGCCTTTGTGCCATAAAATACTGCCGAGGGTAAATAAAGGTTATTATTACTATTATTATTATTATTATTATTATTATTATTATTATTATTATTATTATTATTATTATCATATTCTTCGAGGTCACAACGCACTCATAAATACATTGACGCTAACCTTTATGCCCTTTGAACAATAGCTAACTAATTGGAACAATTCTCACGCTTCGACACTACAGTAGGGCAGAAATCAATTATTGAAGCTGTTTGTTTGTTCAAGGAAGGACTATTTAGGGGTTTTACTCATGTTTCTTTTGTGAATTTTTTCTCGAAGCTAGTTCGCTTCATAAGAGTAACCCGCGCGCTGTAAGTTCAGTTTTTCCCGCTTACCGAGTTAATAGTAATGGTAATGGGTTTATATACCGCACATATCACATAGTTTCAAGGCGGTTTACAATTCTTCCCTAGGGTGAGATCGATAACTTCAACTGATAAGCAATCAGGGGCCAGTTGCTCGAAGCATGGTTAGCGCTAACCAGGGTTAGATACCATGACAACTTATAGGCTTTTAACAAATAGTTAACGCTAACCATGCTTCGAGCAACTCAGCCCAGAGCTGGAGACTTGCGCAGAGTTGCCCAGACCTCTTCCCGCCGTCTCACCCGTTAGACATGCGCAAAAGGGAAGAGCTCTGTGATCGAGAATGGAGTCGTTCGTTCCTTGAAGCATGCGCAGTAAGGAACGATGAAGAATATAACAGACGACCATGTTAAACGCACGCATGCGTACTTGGCTATCTCATTCGCTTGTATCCATAGATACCCCGTTTTGTTTGCACGCCTGTTTCAGCTGATTGTAAAATGGCGAGCGAGGAAGAAAGTTCAGTCGACGTGAATGAGGTTGAAGGTGGAGACACCCGTAATCGAAGCGGAAACAAAGTAAAACGAAACTGAGAAAGGAGCGGGAATCATGACAGTTGCCGTTTAACCGGGTCTTTAGTTCCACGTAGCAAAAAGCCAAAGAGTTTTCGTGATTTTGTACTTAGGTTATCATAAAGAGTTTTCGGTTTGAATTTATTATCAATCAATCATTTCAACACTTCAGTTTAGGAGCCGTTAAAACTCCTTCAAAATACGAACGTGTAGTTTTTCCTAGTCGTTACATTCAAGATTCCAAGTTTCACAGCCTTGCGATACTCTGCGTTTTGAACTATTTTCAAATGGCTTTGTTGGTTATCAAATTGCTTATACTAAAAGATCAGGTTTGGATCATTTAAGCCAATTAAAACAGCTGGTCAAAACGATATAAATCGGATGTTGTAGTTTATAATTGATGTTGTTGTTGTCATTTTTTTCGTCATCCCAAGAGTTCAGGAGGCGTATTTAGAAACCAAAGTGAGCGGGTATTACACTTAATTTTAACCCTAAAATGACTAAATCAGGTGTAAAATCGAAGCAAACTTGAGATCAACTAATTTGCATGTGGTTGTAATACCCAAGAAGTTTAAGGCCCGGGTCATCGGCGTTTATTTGATAAAAAATTGTTTTCGTAATATAACAGCCCAGAGGAATAGTACTGAAACGAAACTCGGCACATAGGAAGTTTATTCATACACACATGTAATGTAGGGCTTCTGGCGCAGCTGCGCACTTGCACCAACATCTCCTCCAAAGCCTCGTCGTCCCGCTCCTCGACTTTGGCGGAGATGTTGTTGCAAGTGCTTGCTGCGGACCAGAACCCCCACATTACATATGTGTGTCTTTTACAGGTCAGCGCACCCCAAACAAACTTTTTCCTTTATATATTCGGGCACCAAGCATCCCCATTACCTTTGCGCCACACCATACACCGCTGCACACATTGGGGAAGAAGTCCTCAACGAGTACTACGGCCCGGTGGGCGGAAACAACGGCCCGCCCAGCCAAGCTGCCGCTGGAGTGGGTGATGTGGAGTAGACCACCCTATTAGAGACAGGCACCTTACAGGTAATGGAGGAGATTGACCAGCTGGAAGAGATGCTCTTTGAGATCTTTTCTAGAAGTGTATCGCCAGAGGTGTCAAGAGCTGTTCTGTTCACATTGGAAGGGGAGGAGTTTGAGTTTGTCCCAGAGGAAGTGGGAAAAACCTCCCTCCAACTTCCAATTGGTCCCATTCAGCTCAGGTTAACAGCGGCGGCCGCCTAATGAGAGAGAGGCCAAGACCTTTTTTTTTTTTTTTTTTTTTTTGATCCTCGTCGCGTTTGCAGGTCAGCGAGCCCAAAACAAACTTTTTCCTTTATATATCCGGGCACCAAGCAGCCCGATACCTTTGCGCCACACCAAAACCCCCTTTAGAGAAAAGCGTGCATAGGGTACACGGACGAATGGCTGCTGAACGTATTGGGGAAGAAGTCCTCAACGAGTACTACGGCTCAAGCCGAGGCTTTACCCATCCCTCCTAACGATGAATTTCATGTTTCAGCCAATGATTTCAATGATTGGCTTCGCGTTTGGAGGAGGATGTTGATCCTGAAAATCGTTATGTAAGAGATATTTTTAAATTTACGCAAAGAACAATGGAAACACAAGCATTTGATATTTAAAAAAAACGAAACCGATAAACTTGAGAGAGTTAAAGCAAATATTGGAGGTTCATTTTACACGCGAAAGACAAAATGAAAGGGGGGAGATGGAAGAAGAAAAACAGAGGCACTACTTCAAAGAAGACGCTGCAAATGTATTCACAAAACATTACCTTGTAGAAGATTTTATTATAAGTTTTAATCTGTTTGTAGACGAAATAAAAGGTGAAATAGAAAATTGGTCAGAACGAGGATCAGGATGGGCCATTGAAAGAATTTCGATTGCTTATGTTAACATGGCAAGATATCAACCTTTGACAGGCGGCACTTTCATTCCGACACCCAAAAAATTGGCCAGCAAAAAAGCAATTATCAACGTGCAAAACAGAGATAATCAATGCCTGAAATGGGATTTGAGAGCGGCCCTGTTTCCTGTACAAAAAGACGCACAAAGACCCAGCAAGTATCCAACAGAAGTCGGCATTAACTGGGATGGTATCACATTTCCAACACCTCTGAAACAACTTTGAAACCTGAAAAACAAAACACCAACCCTGCGTTAAACGTGTTTGGGTGGGAAAACAACGATGTGACTTCTCTTAGAATCAGCACAAAAGACAAAAGCATCCTAAGAAGCAACTTGATGCTTCTTTCTGAAGACGAAAGAACACACTACTGTTTTGTGAAGAGGTTGTCATCTCTGCTTTATGACCAAACCAAACACAGAGACAAAAAACACTTCTGCGTAATGTGCCTTATTGGGTTCTCAACAGAAAAGATTCTCTCAGAACACCAAAAATACTGCAACGGTGTGAACGGAACTCCAACAAGAACTGAAATGCCCGAAAAAGGCAAAAACACACTGAAGTTTCAAAATTTCTTGAAACAAATGAAAGCACCATTTTTACGCCGACTTCGAAGCCTTGATTGAAAAAATTCCCGAAGCCCAACGCGAAAGAACAGCCTGCACAGAAAAAACAAACAAACACAAAGCCTGTGGGTTTGCAGTAACATGTGTGAGAAGCGACGGGCAAAGCAGCCAAGTTGCGAGATACAGACAAGGCTGTGATGGGGACAGAAACACAGTGGAGGAGTTTCTCAACAGAATTCTTGGTCTGGAAAAGAACCTGCGTAAAAGCCTGAAAAACCCAGCACCACTTAAAATGACAACATATGACTGGCGCGAATTCAAAGCTGCCAAAAACTGCCACATCTGCAACGAAGGCCTTGTGAAACCAGAATTTCTGAATTCAATACCAGTGTGGGACCACAACACAGGCAAGTACTGCGGGCAAAGCCACAGAGGCTGCTTTTACAAAGCTTTCAAAGAAATTGTCTTCGAAGGGCCCAAAGCACAAAGAAAACCAAAAGACGACATTGACAAATGGATCGAGAAAAACCAAGCAGAATGTCTTTTCTGCGCTACACCACTTCTTTGCAAAAACTTCAGAGACGCGGAGCCGCACACGACGCGTGCAACAAAAAACTGCGGATAAATCCCAAAACCATCCCAATTCCCGTTGTGTTCCACAACCTGAAAGGCTATGACGCGCACCACCTGATGCAAGCTACGTCAAAAGTGAAAGGAGCTGGATAACTGAACTGCATTGCCAAAAATATGGAAAAATACATCTCATTCCCTTTGGGGAACCTGCGTTTCATTGACAGTAATGCCTTTCTGCTGTCCAGCCTCGACGCACTTGTGAAAGCCACACCGAAAGAGGCGCTGAAAATAACGAAAAAACTTTGCCCTGAAGCAGAAAAACTCGATCTGCTGTGCAAAAAGGGCATTTACCCCTACGAGTACATGGATTCATGGGAAAGATTTGGCGAAACGAGCCTTCCCGATAAAGAATGTTTCTTCAGCAACCTTTCCGGCGAGCACATCTTGGACGAAGATTTTCAACACGCACAAAAGGTTTGGAAAATGTTTGGGTGTAAAACACTCGGGGAATATCACGACCTTAACGTTAAAACAGACGTTGCACTTTTGGCAGTTGTGTTCGAAAACTTCCGCAATCTCAGCCAAAAGCAGTACGGCCTGGATCCAGCCCACTATTACACATCGCCCGGCCTGTCGTGGGACGCGCTCCTGAAAAAGACAGGCATCGAGTTGGAACTCCTGACTGACATCAACAAGCATCTCTTTGTGGAGAGAGGGATACGGGGAGGCATTTCAATGGTCAGTAAGAGGTATGCTAAAGCGAAAAACCCTCTGGTACCGGGTTGCGACAAACGCAAACCGAACACACTCATCATGGATCTAGACGCCAACAACCTTTAC
The DNA here is from genome assembly GCA_016490735.1 of Pachyseris speciosa. Lineage (NCBI taxonomy): Eukaryota > Metazoa > Cnidaria > Anthozoa > Scleractinia > Pachyseridae > Pachyseris > Pachyseris speciosa. The sequence goes on along the minus strand of JAEMWC010000242.1, from coordinate 443,868 downwards.
AGCTGGGCAATGAGCAAAGATCTCCCAGTCGGCAAATTCAATGCAAGTGGAGGGATTGGCTTCCGTCAGAAGACGAAATCTTTGAGATCGAAGAAAGCAGCAAAAAGGGCTTCATCCTCGAGGTAGACCTTGAGTACCCCGTGGAACTTCACAAAGAACACAACAGCTATCCCCTCGCCCCCGAGAAAAAGGCCGTGCAAAAAGAATGGCTGTCCCCCTACCAAAAGAAAATGTTACAAGACCTCAACCTCAACCCAACAGACTGCAAAAAGCTCTTGCTGACGTTGCAGGACAAAAAGAACTATGTGGTGTGCTTCCGCAACCTGCAGTTTTACCTGGAACAGGGCATGAGGCTGAAAAAAGTCCACAGAGTGTTGGAGTTCGAAGAAAAACGCTGGATGGAGCCGTACATCAGGATGAACACCGAGTTCAGAAAGAAGACCAAAAGCACCTTCGAAAAAGACTTCTACAAGCTGATGAACAACTCTGTCTTTGGGAAAACCATTGAAAATTTGCGCAGCCGCACAGAAGTGAAACTGGTGCGCAGCCACGAGACAACCAAGCTCAGGGAACTGATTGCAAACCCCCTTTACTCAAGGCATGAGTTCTTTGCAAACGATCTTGCAGGGATAAGCATGCGCAAAAGCAAGCTGTGCCTCAACAAACCAGTTTATACGGGTATGACGATCCTGGAAAACAGTAAACTGCTGATGTATGAATTTTTCTACAACATCTTGAAAAAGCAGTATGGGCAGAAATGCGAACTTCTGTACACAGACACCGACAGCTTTCTGCTCGAAATCGAAACAAATGATATTTACAAAGACATGGGCGCAGAAGGTTGCCTTGGCCAACATCTCTTTGACATAAGCGACTACCCGAAAGACCAAACGCTGCATTCAGAAACCAACAAAAAGGTTTTGGACAAAATGAAAGACGAGTGTGCAGGGATCCCGATCGCTGAGTGTGTTTGTTTGCGGCCAAAGATGTATTCAATCATCAGAGCCGACGAAAAAAACATGAAAAGAGCCAAAGGCGTGAAAAAGAACGTTGTCAGAAAGGAAATCTTGCACGAACAGTACAAAGAAACACTCTTCGGCAAAAAACAGCTAACATGGGATGAACATTCTTCGGAGCGAAGGGCACAACATCTTCGGCATGAGCGTGAACAAGACTTCTCTTTCTGCGTTTGATTCAAAAAGATGGATAGAAGAGAATGGAGTCAACACACGCGCCTTCGGGTACAATCCTCCGCCGACCGTTTCAGAAATGGATAGCATCATGGAGCTTTTAGATGATGCCTTTGGGTACAATCCCCCGCCGACTGATGCAGAAATGGCTGGAATTATGGAGCTGTTAGATGAGGCTTTTGGGTAAGACGGAAGATGCATTTAGATATTGTCAACTTTGGAGCTGTTAGATGAGGCCTTCGGGAGGTAGCACCGTGTTTGGAGGGACAACCGACAGCTCTTCGCGCACGAAACTGCATGTGGGTCCGTCGTGCAAATAGTACAAAACAGGCGTGTCTGGTTTCATGACAGTTCTTTCAATCTTGAAGACTTTCAAAGACCAGACAGGATCTGTGGCTCTTTTTTTGCCGCCTTCCAGCTCGCCGGGTTGCTAAAGATAGCGGACGTTAACAAGAGGGGGGAGCTGTTTTTCGCGCTTTCCCACAGGTCTTTGATATGTCGTTGAAGGCTTGGAAACAACCGCCTTTTCTATGATCGCAACTGCTGGTTTCTTCCCAGTCAGGCTTGTTTCCTCGTTGTTAAAGGCCGCAACAACTTCTGGAAGCCGTTTTACCCACGCGACAGACCGCTGGCCTGCCTGCAAACGCATTTCCACAGAGTACTGGTAACCAAACAGGCGCTCAGCCAGGGTGCGGCTGAAACGCACGACAATGGCCTGGTCGCGGTGAATTTCGGGGTTCCCTCGCCGGATATACGTTTTGTGGTTTTCCATCTCTTTCGTAACAGCACCCATAAATTCGCGCCCAGGATCCACCTGCAGCATTTCCGGCCATTTCAGAGGCGAGCGTTTGTAAATTTTGCGAAACGCTTCGGCGGCCTCGTCAGAGTTTTTCGAGGTCAAAGGTTCGGCCTCTTTGTAGCGGCTGGCAACGTCGACAACTGTCAGAGCGTACTTGTAAACTTTGCGCCCGCGGGGAAGTTTGTCATGCGGCAAAAAAAGAAGGTCAGCTTGGTGCACCTTGTTGGGCTTAAAAACATCGAACTTCGGCCGAGGAATGTGTCGCGGTGCTGGAAGATAGATCTGCCAAACGGCCTGCTTGACTAGCCACTTTTTTGCAATGTCTTCAGAAACCTTGGCAGCTTCAGAAAGTTTTTTGATCGCGGCTAGGCCTTTCCAGTAGCCCCCGGGGCTGTAATAAACTTTCGCGAGTTTGACGTCCATTACAAAAGGATTCATTAACTTTAAAGGAAACGAAAAGCAGCATAGCCCAAAGCGAGAGCCCCGGCGCCCAAAAAAACGAGCTCGCCTTTTTTCTGCTGCTCGCTCGGCTGGTAAAAATCTGAAAACTTGGGTTCTCTCAGCGGAGCCAGACGTTGGTTGGGGTGTGCCTGGTTATAAAGTTTGAAAGCGTAGTCGGTGTTGGTGAAGTTCTGCTTGGCCTGCGCTTTGATTTGCGCATTCGTTTGGATCCAGTCAAGGAGCTGGGTGCGCTCGCGCCTGTATTTCGCGTAAGCCGCATGGTAATCTTCAAGGGCCTTGTCTTGGCACTTTTTTTCGTCAAGCAAGGCGTCGTTGCCGCCGCCAAGCGCCTTCGCGAGATAATTGCCGCCGATAAACGTTGCCGCATTGAGAACCGCGCCGCCAATCACGACCGCAATCGTTTCCATGGTATATATTTGATCCCATTCAAGCGTTGGCTGGAAGTATTTTTTGGTCCTCGAGATATCGTGTGAGAGCTATACTGCCCGCCAAGACGGCGGCGAATTGTACGTAGTTCATCGCATTACTGCTGGGGTCAGATGTGAAATTTTCTTTCACAACCTTTTTTGCAACCCAACCGATGCCGGCAACAAGGCCAGTGAGAACCGCCGCATCCGTGATAGTTTTGACAAGCTTATTGTCAGACATGGTATAATATAAGAAGTTTAAAACTTTAATATGAAATTATTTCATGGACCTGACCCCTTTTTTTGTCTCTCGCATTCCAGGAGCGGGCTTGCTGGGAACATGAGCACTTTCCTTCTTTACTGGAGCCAAAGACGCAAACCTTGCTTTTAACGCCTCACGCTGATAATAAACGCCAGCAGCCCCCACAATAAGCCCACCAACAGCAAGCAGAGTAGAAAAAGAATAATCTGATTTTTCGGAAGAATCCTCAGATTCCAGCTTCGGTGCGCGTATTGCATTTGCAGTTGCAGCCTTTTCTTCAGCTTTTTCAGATTTGTTGTTTGCAATTATGACAGCAGCCTCTGCTACGGCTTTTTTCTGCGCTTCGCGTGCCTGTCTTGTTCTTTCCGCCACCAACTTGCCCGCAGCCACTCGCTTGGGGTTTTTTTGACGCTGTGTGGTTGGAGCGCGGGAAGTGAGTTGTCTATTAGATGGTTGCGGGGCCTGTCTTGCCTGTGGTTCGCCACCACCCGGTGCTTCAGATTCTGCAGCTGACTTTGTGAAGATATGATAACAGAAGAAAAGTTTAATTGCCGGCGAAATACTGAGAAAGGCAAAAATAGTCAGCTGTTGCTTTGTAATTGTCAGTATTTATTCAGTAGCTGTTGAGGATTGCTCAGGAATTTCTTCATGCGTAACAGCGTCATGTTTCGCAGCCTCTAAGCTGGTAAAATCAATGTTTTTGTGGTGATAAGTGTCGCGTTGGCCACAGCAAGCCACCGGCCACACTTTAAAGCAAGGTTGTCGGCCAGGTTGGAGAGCTCTTTGGTGATTATGTAGTCTTCTCTGAGTTCTTTTTGATAAGCTTCAACGTCTTTGATGTTAACAAACAACCTGGCGACTTTGGTCACAAGAAAAATGCAACTGTCGATCAAGCTCTCGGTTGTCTTTGAGCCCACGTAAGCTTCGTACCTTTTGAAATACTTCTCAACGTCTCTGTCGGTGAGGCGCTTCACCTGATCGTGTGTCAACTGCACGCCGATGGCCTCTTTGGCTTTGCCTGTCGACACCAACACGGCTAGCTGCTCGCGGAGAGCGGGAATGTCAGGGCCAGGAGTGGCCAAATTCAGAACACCATCAGCTGGCACGCCCTCTCTTTCAACTTTGAAATCATACTTTTATACTCCTCTTGAGACAGATCGCCTGCATAGTCATCAAAGATTGCTTTGATGGTCTTGGCCGAGGGGTTGTAAAAAGGAACGACCGTCGCAATGTTCTCCCGAAAAGACGCTGTGATGCTGGTGTACTTTTGGGTTAGCCCCCAAACGCTGATGCCAATATGCCTTGTGGAAAAGGCGAGATGTACCAGCTGGCCTGTGCGCTTTTTTACCTCTTTTGAGGCCGCGCAGTCGTCAAGGATTATGAGGGTGTTGGTTCCCTCAAAAACAAAAGTTACGATCTTCAACCAAAGCTCCAGCTGATGCTGCTCGCAAATAATCACCTCCACCCGCGGATCATTTTCCCCAAATCGGAAGAGAGTCTTGTTGTGAGCAAACGTCGGGCAGATGAGCACGATGTAATCGAACTTGCCGCGGAAAGGGCCCATGAGCTGGTCCACCATGAACCTTGTTTTGCCTGAATTTGTCGGCCCAACAATGAGAGCATTGAACGGAATGTTATCCTGGTTCATGTTGCCTCATTAGTATTGCAGAGATTCCAATTGCCGGTCCAACAGGTTGAACTGCGCATCGCTGATAACGAAGATGTGGCAGTTCACGTTGCCAGAGCCGCCGGTGTCTCGCTCGAGTTCAAGCTGAACTCCGTCTGTGCTGTTCACGAGGCGCATGCCGCTGCCGTGCATCGCTTGATCCGACATGGAGCGCAAATCGATCAACAGCCCGAACCTGTTTTGATAAAACTTCGATACACTCATGTGGCACCGCCCTGCTGATTTTTTTGAGCCGCCAAAGAAGCGGCTGGCTTCCTCCCACATATCCTTGCCTTCAATCCCGCTGTTAAAAACCATGTTTGGAGAGCCGTTGACCAGATGCTGACTTTTGTCAGGTCGGGAATGAAATAATTTTCTGAGTCCCTTGTGCCGGCGGTGTAAGGCTCAACAAAGAGGAGGAGAAGGCCTTTCAGAGATCTTCTCTGCGGGGTTACTTTTATGTTGAGTCTGGCGTCTGTGGCCCTGCTGAAAGTCACCATTTTTTCCCGCACAATGTGGTCATAAAAGAATTCCTTGCCTGTGGAATAAGCGCTCAAAGTTTTACTTCGGATCATTTCGTACTCGATCTTGATGTTTTTCAGCTTGTAGACAAGTTTCACGGTGTCAGAACCCCTCACAACCTATTTTGCTGCCGCAAGGGTTAGCTCGAATACAAGGTCGTTGTAAAGAGCTTGGGGATAAAAAACTCCATGGTCGGTCAGAATCTGGTGGTCCAGCCTGATTCGGTATTTTTTCCCGAAAACTTTTTTCCAGCTTGTTTTCCAAGGCGACTCCCAAGGTTTTCTTGTCCCCCGCCCCCGAGCGGATCCTGTTGAGGTAATCAGTCTGAATACCCTCGAGCAGCATGTTGTCCCGCTCCTCCTGCGGGAGGAAAAGGTCTTTCCAGATCTTGAAAATATCATATGCTACCGTTTCCTGCAGTATGGTGCCCGCGTACTTCACAACCAGCTTGTCGACCAGCGCTCGCGTGACGTTTTGCACGAGGAAGTTGTTGGCGTGCCCTCCTGCCAGGTCGATGTCAAAAATAAGCGCGAGTGAGTCGGGCACGAGGACTTCATGCTCATTTAGCTTGGGAACCGTAACATAAAGCGTTTTCCATGGGCTGGCTTCGCTTCGATCAAATGTGATGCGCTTGACGGTGCGCACGGCTTTCATTGCGCCGGCATTTTTCTCTTGGTGTGTTAGCAAAAGATTTGCCTGCACAGGGTGCGAAATATTTGCCTGCTCATCACTGCCCATAGTATAACCGACGGAGGAAAAGTTTAATTGAAAAATAAATTATAAAGAAAAATAAATTATAAAGAGGACCCCCGTTTATCCCACCAAGACGAGGACGACGATGATGAACATGAAGTCGATAGAACACAGCCCTTTCGGCCATACGCCTCATCCACACCATACCATGGTGGCGAAGAAATTCAGATGAAAACGCGTTTGCAAGAAACTGGTTGGCTGCCAGAAATATCTTATGATGAGCCTTCAGTTCCTTTGCTTTCCGATTTAGTTCATCAAGATGACACACCGGCTCTGCTTGATAGGGCAAAAGCTTTCATCAAAAAAAGGTTCCCCCAAGTGGAATTTGCCAAATTAGGCCCTATTAGTTTCAGTAAAAAACCCGGAAATGAGACACGATTGTCTCATTGGGTTCGAACAGCGGCTTTCTCAAAAGATTTACAGACAAGTTCAAAACAAGCCTTGGGCCAGAAGCTGATAATGAAGAAATAAGAGAAACCCGGCGGAGCCTAAGAGAAGCAGAGAAACAACTTAAAGGTGCTGAACGGTTGAATACACAAAAAGAAAACGCGGCTCAAGAAGTAAAAGATCTGAGACTAAGAATCGAACGAACTCAAGCCAAGATTGATCAACTCGGGGAATCGAACGTCGAAAACGAATCGGAACTGCGCGAGCTGTAGCAGCGGGCCAAAAACTATCGAGAAGATTTTGAAAACGCGAAAAAACAGGTGGCTGCTTTGGAAAAACAGGCGAAGCAGCGGGTGCGGCAAATAGCACAAGAAAAAACCAGGGTCGGCCAAATCAGGGCACGCCTTGCAGATAAAGAAAGTAAAAGAAACGCTCTTGAAAGGGGGCTCAATGACACAAAAACCCTTGATGAACTGAAAGAACAAGAAGCTGAGATTAAGCGCCAAAACGAGCAAGACCAGGCAATAATCGATGATCCAGACGCCTCCCCTTCTGACAAACAGGCCGCAGAAGACAGGGTGGCCGAAAGAACTGAGGAGCGCGTTCGCTTGCAAACGCAGATCGCAGAAAGAGAAGAAGCGCTTCCGCTCCGTGAGAGGGTCAAAGCGATTTTCAAAAAATACTGCGTAACGATAACAGCGATTGTTCTCGCGGCCGATGTTACTATTGGCGCTGTGATAGGCGCCATTACCAACTCTTTGAAGGCCCTCGGGGAAAGGGTTGGGAAACAGGCTGAAAGAAATCGGCACAAAAACAGTTTCGCTTCTGCCCGGCCTGATCGGCTCTATTGTTTCTTTCCTTTTCAAAACCGCCGGCCAGGCCATCGGTTTTCTGCAATGAAAACGTCAAGCTTGTGGGATGTGGCTGGAGTGACAAGGATACTTCACAAATTAATGTGATCAAGTAAGCTGAAGCCACTCAAAAGGCACTAAGGCCACAAGGTATCGGGCATTACCCCTTAAATCTATCAAAGAAAAGATTGAGCCCAAGCATTAGCAGCCATGGACAGCTGTTTCGGCCTTGTTAGGCCTCATCAGCATGGCATAGCTAATGCTCAGGCTCAAGTACCCACATATCGGCTTTCTGGCCGAGCACACCTGGCTGATTATTTTGGCCGTGGTTGCCTTTCTGGAGGAGAGGTATGTAAAGAAAAACCGCTAGTTTTCGCTTTTCGTACGCGAGCTGCGCCGCCCCAGTGAAAAGAACACCACTCCGACAATTAAAACAGCGCCTATCGCGACAATTATTTTGTTCACGTCGTGGGCATCGTTTCCTGAACCTGCTGGCGGGGTTGGTTCAGTTTCCTGAGTTGGAGTTGGGTTTCTGTTTTTCTGTTGTTGTGGCTGTTAAATTGGAATTTTTGGTTTTTCTTTTGCAGCGGCCTTGTGAAATGGGTTTGACGGGTGGCTGTTTGGCTGGTTAACCTTTGAAGGCCCGCCAGCCATCAAGTGAAGGGCCGATTTTTTTGTGCCCTGGCTCACATCATCATTTACGCCGAGTTTCATCCCAGGCCCGGCTTGCTTGAGCTTGTTGTTGTAGCCCACCACGTTTCCTGTGTTCAGAACCATCCTCGACGGCATCAGCCTCCCCGGCGCCACTGCAAGGTTCAAACGAACCTTTGCTTCGTCCACAGCTAGCTGATAGCGCTGACGCTCTTCGAAATGTCTGGTGTTCTGATCGCGTTCTCCAGAAGAACAAGGAATTCTCTTTGCGCCTCCTTGGCTCGCCCGCCATTTCCCAGAATGCTGCTCCTGACGTTTACCTGCGCGCCGAGAATGCAGTACACAAAGGCCTCTATTGACTGGTTGAGACGCACCAGACCAGCCTGAGTGAGCCCGTGCGCGGCATCCGGCACAAAATACTCAAACTGTTTGTCCGCGCCCTGGTCGTTTTTGATGAAATGAAGCTTGTTGCCGGCATCGTCTGTACCCCCCTCGTCTGCAAACCTTTGATTCGATGGGTTGGAAAGGGACGTCGGGTATGGCCAGAGCTTTTGCGCAAAGTCTCCGTTGTCGTAGAGAATGAACACATAGCCGAGGCCGTGGTTTTGGCCGTGGGTGAAACGAAAGTCTGAGCTCGGATTGACGCCGAATTCTGCGCAAAGCCTTCTGAAAGAAGCCTCGTCGTCTTTGTTAACTTTTTGGTCAAAATTGGGGCCGTCGGGCAGAGAGCTTATGCTTTGGATCCACCCATCTCGAAAAGAATTCGCCTTGTTGTGAAATAAACATGAAAGAGATAAAAGGAGCGGAGCTACTCAGCTCCTGTTGCATTCCTCAAAGCATCTCCAGTCAAAATCTCTCTTGAAATTCCGCAACCAGTTGTTGCACACCAAACCGCAAAGTTCAGCTGTTGAGGCCAAAATCCCATGTGTAGGCCGCCGAGCCATTTTCTGGCAACTTTTGATGTTTTGAATGTAATTTTTGTGCCCTTAAAAATCTTCCTGTTCTGTGTTGTGAAAAAGTATGTGGGTGTGTCATAAATTTTTTGCAAACCGTTCAGAGTTTCGCCGATTTGCGTTTGAATTTTTTCTGTGAAATCGACCGCTGGGATTGTCTGCGGCGGACGCCCCGAAATGGCTGAAAGCTGGAGTGGAAACCCCCCAGGGGCAGCATTTAATCCCAGGGCCTGTTTCATCGCTGGGGCCAATATTTGCTGTCTGAACCAAAAACGCTTTTCAGATAACCTGGCCCTGCTTTGAACATAATTTCCGCAGTTGCATTGTGGTCCGCCGTGAAATCAATATTGGCGACAAATTTGCTTTTATCGGCGTTTGGCTATTTTGCCAGAAAAGGCTTCCATGCCTTGCCTTGAGCGTTTTTTGCAATTTGGTTGGCCTATGGCGTTTGCATCCACTGCAAGATATTGGCCATATCTTATAAACCAAGGCAATATTTTTCAATTGGATGTTTCTCTTTGCTTAAATACAATGGTTGTGATCATAATCGATACGGCTTCGAACAGGGAAACTGTTTATTTTAAGTCCCTCATTCCGAACCATCAGTTTGTCCTCCTTCTTTCTTGCTCGCTTTTCAATACCTGGCACAATTTGGAAAGCAGCGGGGAAATATTTTGCAGAGAAGGTAATCAAACCTTTTCACATGATTTTTCCCCGGGATTCTCCTCCACTTCCAATGTGAACAGAACAGCTCTTGACACCTCTGGCGATACACTTCTAGAAAAGATCTCAAAGCGCATCTCTTCCAGCTGGTCAATCTCCTCCATTACCTGTAAGGTGCCTGTCTCTAATAGGGTGGTCTACTCCACATCACCCACTTCAGCGGCAGCTTGGCTGGGCGGGCCGTTGTTTCCGCCCACCGGGCCGTAGTACTCGTTGAGGACTTCTTCCCCAATGTGTGCAGCGGCGTATGGTGTGGCGCAAAGGTAATGGGGATGCTTGGTGCCCGAATATATAAAGGAAAAAGTTTGTTTGGGGTGCGCTGACCTGTAAAAGACACACACATGTAATGTGGGGGTTCTGGTCCGCAGCAAGCACTTGCAACAACATCTCCGCCAAAGTCGAGGAGCGGGGCGACGAGGCTTTGGAGGAGATGTTGGTGCAAGTGCGCAGCTGCGCCAGAACCCCCACATTACATGTGTGTTTCATTTATTTATTTAATTTGCCATACCAAAAATAACATTATTATAATGAAAACAAAAAAAGATAGAATGAATAGAGGTAACAATGGCGAGGAGGCTTAAAGGGAACTATGTAGCTTATATTCAAGATTAGGCCTCCTCAGTTACGACTGTTTTACAAGATGAAATTGAAAAAGAAGAACATGACGACGGATACAATTACAAGCTGCAAATAACGATGATACATTTATGTAAAACTACTAATAATTATTATAAATAAATGCCTTGAGTGCTTTTTCAAAGAAGACAGGGGAAGACGAGTTGACGATCTCGGTATTTACGGAGTTATAAAATTTAGGTCCTTGTTCTTAACATTTCCAAGTATAATAGACGTTATCATAGATCACGTGACCATTTCATTGAAAAAAAAATCACTTATTTGAGGAGTAGGTGACGGTTGCAGGATATAATATCGAATAAAAACGCATTTCTTATTCATATTGATTATTTCCAGCATCTCACGTTTGGAGTGACCGTCCATCTCTCTCAATAAAAAGATTATGAGGACAAAGGTCATTTTTCTGCCCAGAATTCAACTTAGGCTGTTAAAAATTTAAAAACTAAAACTCATGAACAATCATTCCAAGTGTAGAAAATTAGATATGTTGGAATTGTATTGGAAACGCTGATTTGTTAATCTATAAACATAAAAGCCGCCACCAAATCGCTGATTTGATCACGTGACTGGTCACGTGATTGAAATTATACGTTAAAGCAAAAGAGGACATCAAGATTTATCTTCAAGAAAAGTTTTATCCGATTCTAGGCAATCTGGAGAAAGATATTGGCGATCAACCATATTTTTGAACATATTTGGAAACCTAGGCGTTAAACTGCTTGAGATATATGATACGCGAGTGGTGTGTAGTCATGTTTTTAATTTCAGTGGCTCAGCCACTTTGATTTATTAAGCATAAAAAGACAACGTTTTGCAAAGTTGAAAAAAATCATAGGAGCGGATTCTCAAAAATTTAAGGGGCTCGGAATTCCCACCTACACGTTACACTGTCGCTATAGTGATGTATTATGTCAAGAAAATTGCCATAGCTTATTCATCATGCAAGGATTGGGCATTTGCTTCATACCACTACAATGGTCTGAACTAATAGAGAGTGGTAGCATCAATACAACAGAGTATAGGTGCAGGACATTTCTGCAAACTGGTGTCATTCACCTTAAAAAACTCGAACAAAGTGGAAATTGAATGTCCAGCCAGCTTTTGATCCTATAAATAAAACTTTGAGTTTGCTGAGCATTTATAGTTTTATCATACATTGTAAGTTTGCAATTTCTCATAGATCATCCCTACATCATCTAATCGAACTCAATTGGGCGATTTGGCTTCGATTAAATTCGATTTGGTTCGATTAGTAACGTCGGGCTTAATTAGTCGATCGTTTTTAGAGTTAAAACCCTCACGATACAACGTTATCTTTTGTATTTGATAAACGAAACAGGTACAAAAGACCGGAGGTAGTGGAGTATAGTGAAGGGCGATTAGTTTTGAAGAGACGTAAAATTGACCCTATAAAATGTAACGCAACTGTCACGCTTCTCTTTTGGAGCTAACGTTTCCTAACACAAAATTATTCTTTGCTTGCACGTGACGTCACGGCGGCCATGTTGGTGGAAAGAACAATAGCAAAATTTGAATATATCATTATGCAAACCTTGAGCTACATTTTTCTATTGTCTTGGCACCAACATGGCCGTCTTATCACGTGAATGCAGTGAAAAAATATACTGTATTCGCGAGTGGTTTCTAATTCATTTTCCGAATTCATTGGCTCATAGCCATTTTGATTCTTATAGGTTGCTTGGTTAATAAAAGAGCATGTAGAGATAATTAGCACTTGCGGTTCCCTTGTTTACTTCAAGCTCACGTATGTATTGTTTAGATTTTGTAAATAATGTACCGAGTTGGGTATGTTGGTATTTCATCACCAGAGGCGAGCTCGGAGCCAAAGAGGCACAAATTGTTATACTGCTACGTCATGTAAGACAACATTGTTTTACTGTTGAGAAATAACAGTTTGTCTCCTTTGATCACTTATCTTCACCTGGTTATGTTTCTGCTGCAGCTTTACACTGTTATTCACACTACTGATGTGAAATATCCACATTAATTTTTTTTAACTGAACTTACTCTCATGTTTATAATCTGTACCGTCGCTTGTGTGAACAGGGTTTACATCATCATTTACAGTGGCTTATAGGTGGTTTGTGAAGTCCCTGTATTAACGCTGATTTAGCCTTGAGCAAGGTTGAACAAGGTGGTGTACAGACCAATGATACAGCCTTACAAGGCCATCCAGTGATAAGCTCATGCTTTGCGTATAGGACGCATTATTACTGTTATCATAATGATAATGATAATTGTAATAATAATAATAATAATAATAATAATAATAATAATATTATTATTATTATTATTATTATTATTATTATTGTTATTATTATTATAAGAGGGAATTTCGCGACGCCATCAAGTTACGCTACGACTGGCTAATTGATGATATGCCATCTACGTGTGTTTGTGGGGAGCTCTTTTCGGTAGACCACGCTATGATCTGCAAACGCGGCTCAAACGCGGGGGATTCAAAACTCAGCGCCATACTGAGTTACGCGATCTAAAAGCTGACCTCCTGAACATGGTATGCTACGATGATGAAATCGAGCCCGTTTTACAGAACGTTTCCGGAGAACAACTCAGTAAAGGGTCCGACACAGCACCAGAAGCAAGATTAGATATTATACGCACGTGGGTTTTGGGAGATTCAATGATCCGCATTCTTTGATGTTAGGGTTTCCCAGCCAAATGCCGAATCATATAGAGACTTCCAGCCCCAACAGATTATATACAGAATGCACCAAAACGAGAAGAAGCGATTATTCTCGACAAGAGTCCTCGACATCGAACACGGAACATTTACCCCACTAGTTTTCTCGACAACTGGAGGAATAGGTAAAGAATGTATGAGGTATCACTCTAGGCTTGCCGAATTGATCGCCATTAAGAAGAGAGAACGTTATTCTCAAACTATCTCATGGATTCGGGCCAAAACCTCATTACTATGCTTGAGAGGCACGAGAGTCGTGAGATCTAGAAAAGCTGCATGTGACATTCTTAACATTGACCTAGATATTGAAATTAGTGAAGGAGAGATTTGCTGAAAAACGTTTTATTTAATTTTATGCCATTATTTATACTTAATATGATGTTTAGACTATTTATAAAGCAAGTTTTTAAATTTAGGCTAGTTTTTGTCACATTTTCTGGAAGCTGAGCCATTATTCTTTTACTAATATTTTAAAGCTTCACGTTCGTTAAACATGTTTTTTAAGCCTTTTACCACAAGAATTTGAATAGGAAATTTGTTTTTGCTGAAAGTGTAATGTCACAGAAGTCCTGTAGTAGTAGTAATAATAATTATTATTATAATTAATGAAAATTTTAGTTTTTACATTTTTTTATCAGTATTTATCCTTGTAAATGGTTTTATTATTGATATCAGTAAATAAAGTTTTCATTTTTATTAAAAATTATTGTTATTATTATTATTATTATTATTATTATTATTATTATTATTAGGCAAATCATTCAACAAAAGCTGTGAATTATCCACTTCCGTGCGTAGTTTCCTTTCGAAGAACTAATGGTTGATTCTGTTCAAAGATAAAAAGATGGAAAAATAATTCTCAGCCGTAAAGATAGGGAAAAGCGGGAAAATATGGCTTGGTGACGAAACAGTATTCGCGTTGACTCGCGGAGAATGGAAAAATCCTCGCGCGATCAGTGTAACTCAAACCAGAAATGAGTTTCCGCTTTCATTATGGCAAGGAGTCGTGCTTTCGCAAGCCTTTCAAGTCTTGTACCGTCTAGTTGTTTAACCTGATGAGGCAGAATTGATCTCGTCTTCATAACAGTGAAATTCAGCGTCGTTAAATCGAGACCAGGCACGTAAAGTGGTGATACTAGATAGCTATTGATAGGGAGCAAAATATTTGGATAACGAAATGAATCTATTTAGTCCAAACGTTGAAGAGAGAAATTTCAGCATATTATTTATCGCTAGAATCACATTGTATATGAGACGGTCTGTAACATACTTTATAAAGATTTTTACCTTCCTCGAAAGCTATCTCAGTATCTTTTCTATCTTTCTTCCTTATAAGGTAGAGGAGTCCAAGCAGGTTTGAGAGAACTGTTCAGTGTTCTGGTGCATGGAATACAGTGCTTTGTAGAAGGTCACTTGATTTGATCCGACGCTTGGTAAATACCAAGCAACATTCAGCGTTTTCTTTATTTGTAAATATTCCTTCCTCAGCAAGCGCCATGCAAAATATCGAGAGAAATGTGAAAGCAAGCGTCGCACAGCAAACCGCCAAAGGCAGTGTTTATCATGGAAACCTTTTCGTCTGAACTGACGATCTATCGTATTAAAACTGCCTGCCTGCGGTGTAAGAACCGGAACATTAACAAGAACTCGCGACTTAGTCGATCGTTTCTAGAGTTAAAACGCTCCTGATACAACGTTATTGGAGTATTAATGAAAACGAAAGGTCTCTCTAGTTGTGAAGGAAATTTCTGCAGTAATTTCTACAGAATTATTAATCACAAATCACTTGGGCACAGGAGTAATAGTTAAAGCCCGACTAAGCGTACACAAAAAAATGGAAGAGTCCCAACATTAGCGGGAGTTTTTTTAATTTTAACAAATCTCTCGATTTTGCCGAATTTGTTTAAAAAACAAACTGAATTTTCAAAAATGGTAGTAAATTATTCTCTTACCAAAGAAATGATACCTAGGTATACAAACAACTGATAAGCATGCTACGATTATGCAAATTGTTCGTTTGGTTTCTTTTGCATCAATGTGGTTTCTTTTCCACCGATGTGCCCCGGGTTCGATTTTTTGTTCCCATTTATGGGCGGATTGTCGATCTTTCTTTTCTATAAGGTAATGAAAATTCGCAAATCTTAAGAATGCATCCAGGCATGGGGTGCGTTGATTAAACCTACACAACCATATGAAATATTTACTTAATAAAAAAATATAATTAATCTGAGATTTGTGGTACGAGTTATCTGGCCTTAGACCCAAAGCAACATCAACTTGCAGATTATCCCCTTCAGAAGCAATTTTGCAAGACTGCAGCCAAGAAAAAATATTTCTCCAAAATAGCTTTGTTTTTTCACATTCCCAGAATAAGTGGTAAAGGCGTTCTCTCTCGCTCTGACAAAACAAACAAACCTCATCATGCACAAGTCCCTTTGTACATTTGAAGGCCATTTTAGGCTGCTTTCCAGGTAATACTTTGTTGGACCAATGTTTATTTCTTTGTGCTTGACTTTGTTTTCTGTTGCTTTTACGTGCTTCTTATAAGCAAGTCTTGACGGTTTTGGCGTTTCTAAGAATTTTACAAGGACGTTTTCATAGCCAGGCTGTGTTTCGTCTATCTGTTTACGTAAACAATTAATTGCCGAGATCATTCCGTAAAATTTTAGAGGGGGAACCTGAAGGCCGTAGTTGTTTTGAAAGGCATTCAGTGACAGAAATTTAGAAGATTCATACATTAAATCTTCGACTTTTGTTATACCCTTAAAAAAACCAGTCCTTGTAAAAGACAGGTTTATTGTCAATTCTTACCAGGGAGTTGTACCATAAAGGTGACAACATAAAGTGTTTGTCTGATGTCAATTTTTCCTCGAAGGAGGTATCAGACCAGATTTCAAGGATTTCTTTAACAAAAGGGTCTGATTTCTTAAATAAAACGTGTATGTCTCTCTTATTAAGGTTTCCTAGTAAAACCACTTTGCCTCCGTAGAAGTTCCAAATCAAAGATTATTTTTCAGCTGCTGCTATTTTCAATATTGAAGTATTTTTCAACCCAACAAGTCTTAAGGGATTTGTTAAATGAAGCTATATCGGTCACCTTAAGTCCTCCTTCGGCATAGTTGTTTATCATTACATTTCTCTTTATTTTATTGCCTTTTTCTTTCCAAAGAAATTTATAAAAGATTATATTAAGCTCTTTAATTGTTTCCCCATCCGTTTGGAGAGGGGCCAGAATATATACTAATATCGTCCAGTTGTTTAACCTGGTGATCTTGTGTTCCTGACAGTGAAATTTAGCGTCGTTAAATCGAGACCAGGTACGTACAGTAGAGGTGCTATCATACTGATAGCTTTGGATAGGGTTCGAACCCGCTGGATAACGCGAAAATTTAGTCTCAACGTCGAAGAGAGAAATTTCAGCATATTATTTATCGTTAGAATCAAGAGAAGGTTGCGTATTAGACGGTCTGTAACAGATGATTTTGATCTTCCTCGAAAGCAATCGTAGTATCTTTCCTATCTTTCTTCTTCTCTGAAGTAGTTTTGAGAGATAATTTGTTAAAATACGTAATATTATCGTGTTTTGTAGAAGGTCAGGAGATTTTATCCGACGTTTGGTAAATATGAAGCAACGTTCCTCGTTTTCTACTTTTTAAATTTCCGTACTTTGCAAGCGCCTTGCAAAATATCAGGGGAGAAATTCGAAAGGAAGCATCGCACAGCAAAGCAAAGGAAGTGTTAATCATGGAAACGAATCTGTCACGTTGCGTTCAACTTGGTTTGGTGGGACTACGACAGATCTTTAGAAACGAGTGGGATTTCCTTTATAAAACAACACTTGGAGACTGGAAAGACACGCCACAAAATGGCCAGGACTTCTACAATAACGAATCTCGGAAAAGTCGCGCGAAGAATGCGCGATATCTGGCGACAATACAGAACGGTGACACGTCAGAGTGGGATTGTAGCTGTTTGTTTTTTACGATCTTGTACCCAGATAGCATTGGCTCCACCCTAAGTCCAGCCATCAGGGCACGCTGTCGATGATATTCGGCAAATTCGTAACGATATCGCTCATATTAATGAAGCTAAGCTAACTGATGCCGAGTTTCACACTTATGTAGGAAGAGTGTCAACTGCATTTACGTCTTTGGGTCTTCCTGTTAACGAGATCGACGATGTTAAGAACCAGACGAGTTTTCAAACGGAAGAAGTCGAAAACTAAAAGAAGGACTTGGACCAGACAAAATCTGACTTAGACGCAACGAAGAAATCACTACAAAGTACACAAACTGATCTTCAGTCTTCAAAGGAAGAAAACAAGGTTCTCATGCAAGAAATAAATTTAAATCTGGAGTCATTTTGCTTTCTGCCATTTAAACCTCCTCACGAAGTCATTAGACGCGCCAGTGACATACAAAGATTGTCATCCAAAATGCAGCAACTTCACGATGGCGCTAACGGGGCAGTAAGCACACTCTATCTATCGGGAAATCCCGGATGTGGCAAAAGTCAGCTCGCTCGTCAACTTGCGCTGGACTTCTCACAAAGGTCACACAACGCTGACGAAATGACTTTTGTCACCACTGTAAATGCAGAAAACAAAGAGGCTCTTACTGATTCTTACATCACATTCGGTAAACAACTTGGAATTACAGAATATACCTTAACTAGCCTTGGAAGCTCAAAAAGAGAGAAGCCAGAAGAAACAATTCTACGTCTTCATCGTTTGATGTTGCCGCAGGTTCGAAAGTACTCCAAGTGGTTGATTGTAGCCGACAATGTGGTCGACTTAAAATCAGTGCGCGGTTTTCTGCCTCAAACTGGCAGTGAGGAATGGGGCCATGGTCAAGTGCTGATCACTACTCAAGGTAGCTCTGCAGTTCCCCATTGTGCTCCTTATACTTACCATGAATAGGCATGAATAGATTGTGCTAGTAAATCCAGCAAAAGTTGCTTGACAATACACCCAAAAGATGTTCTAAAGTTACTCAAAAATTTAAAAGTTGCCACCCAAATTTAGAAAAGTTGCTTACTTTTGAAAGTCATTTTGTTCTAGATAACTACTCCAAACATGACGTATGTGTAATTTAACATCATTTGTTATGATCAATATAATTTTTAAGCTCAATGTAACTAACAATAGAAAGTATTTTCTGATGACGTTTCTCATGAGTAAAGATCACAATGTTTGCAATAGACATCGTACTGCTGACTACTAAGAGTTGCCCCAGCGGCTATGGTAACCTCAGTAGGGTCAATATCTGTATTATTTTTATTTTCCTCGTCAGACATTTCAGCTTCTAATTGTGATACCTCGCACTGCAGCAAATACCAAGATGGCGGGCCAATCTGGTACCCAGAGTCCTCAGGCTCTTTGGCCAGCGGTTAGTCGCCAGGAGAGACTCTCGGATAATGGACCGCCATTTTCCCAGAAAATCTGGGGTAAAACAATGGAAGCCGTTACAGGCTAGCCAATGAAAAAATTTTATTTGTCTCCATTATCCCAGAACCTCTCGTGGCGACTAACCGTTGGCCAAAGAGCCTGAGAACTCTGGGTGATGGCGGGCGGGAAGCTCTATTGTAGGAGCGAATAACCGCTGGATGTAAGCGCCCGTTAGATAGATAGCTGCTGTCCAGTTCGTGGACGCACGTGTTATTTTATAAATTATTTGTAGGAATGTACGGCATCCTTACTTTGGACAAGTTTTAATAAAAACCTCTTAATAAAGACCTTTATGATGGTTTGGTCAGTTTTTAACCATGTGTTGACTCAAAAGTTGCCAAGGAAGGCAAAAGTTGCTCTAGGTTGCTTGCAGTACAAAAAGTTGCTGAAAACGCTAAAGTTGCTCAAAAGTTGCCAAGCACAATCTATTTATGCCTACCATGAATCGTTCAGTGAAGGAATGCAGGAAGAAGATGCGGTGGAGTTGCTGAAAAAAATCTCGCAACTTAATGACCGAGAACAAGCAAAAAATGTTGCCAAGGTTCTCGATTATCAGCCTCTGGCCTTAGCAGCTGCTGCGCATTACGTCAAAACCGTTGTGAAGAATGGGTCTCCATATTATGACTGGAGAAAATACCTGGAAGGATTAACACAAAGCAAGCGACAAGCCACTGAAAATGTTCTCGCGAGGGAGAGTTCAGCTTATCCAAAAACAACCACGAAAGCAGTGGAAATGGCCCTGCAAAGAGCTGTTGAAACTGATGAAGTCCTTCGTCATACATTTTCTTTCTTCGCACTCTGTGCTTGCGATGTTGTCCCACTTGACGCCGTCGCAAAGTTCGTCAAGGCTCGCGTATCCTACCAACCAGAAGAGCTGATTAAAGGAACAATTTTGAGGTCCAGTATGATTCTTGTTTCATCTGAGGAAGAGGAGCAACGCCTATATTTAAGATTGCATAACATTGTACACGCAGTGCTAATAGAAGACGCGATTTATAAACAAGAACCATCGGCAAAAGATCAGAATATGGCAGAAGCAGTTAAAGTATTTCAATCGATGCTTGAAGCAGAAGATGGAAATTACGCACTGCTGAAGAAACTGACTCTGCATTGCAAATCATTACTTGAGCACATTACGTCTCGTTTTTCTTCTTCTCCTGAAACACCTTTCGTGGACATGTTGACGCCCTTTTTAAATGTTTACGGAATTCTTGGGTGGCTATACTCTTTTGCCTATGCTTGTAATAGTCTGTCTGATCTTATATTTGCAAAAAACGTTGTAGATTTAGCTCGCAGCTTACTAAAGAACATAAGGAATTCTGACGAAGAGGCCTTAATGAAACTTAGACGAAAAATTTTCCACCTGAGTAGATCGGTTTACCTCCAAATTGGAAAATATAGTGAGGCTAAAGAATTTTTCGACTCGTCACTGGTGATTGCAACAAGTATTTATGGTGAAGAACATCGAGAAGTTGCAGCAATTTATAATAACCTGGGAATTTTACACAACAAAAGCACTGGGGAATACACGAAAGCAAGAGAATTTCATGAAAAGGCACTGGAGATTAATATAAAGATTTTTGGCGAAGACAATGCCGACGTAGCAAGTGCTTATAATAACCTCGGAAGTGTGTACCTTACTACTGGAGAATACACGGAAGCAAAAGAACTTTTCGAAAAGGCGCTGGAGATTCAGAAAAAGATGATGCAATGTCTTATGGTAACCTGGGAATGTGTACAGGGAGACTGAGAAATACACGAAAGCAAAACAATTTTACGAAAAGGCGCTGAAGATTGAAAAAAAGATTTTCGGCGAAGACAATGCCGACGTAGCAAAAAGTTATGCTAACCTGGGCCGAATGGTGTACAGAAGCACTGGAGAATACACGAAAGCAAGAGAACTTTACGAAAAGGCGCTGGAGATTTGGAAAAAGATTTTTGGCGAAGACAATGCCAAAATAGCAAGAAGGTATAATAACCTCGGAAGTGTGTACCTCAGGACTGAAGAAAACACGAAAGCAAAAGAACTTTACGAAAAGGCGCTGGAGATTCAGAGAAAGGTTTTTGACGAAGAAAACGCGGCTGTACCAAGAACTCAAAACAGGCTCGCTGATCTGAATGATCGCATTGCTAGCAGCAGACAGTCAAGAGAAAATATTCAGCTTCAAGTTATTGAGGATTCGGAAAACCGCGTTAGAAGAGCTGCAAGCTGCAGGACTGATAACCATGAAACTGTCAAATGTTGTAATTGTGTTGTTGTTTGATGTGTCACAGCCTCACCATACCACTATTTCGCCTTGAGCCCCGACCAAACGACAGATGTTTGTCGACCAAACATCAGCAAACATCGTTTTTACCGTTTGGCCACGATGTTTGGGCATGACAAAAGTTGGTGACAAAAGTTGAACTCCATCGAACATTGGATCAGACAATTGAAAACATTTATTTTGTTCTCGTGTTTGATAGCTGATAATTGGTTTGTTTGCCCAGCTATAACGGACATATAGTCGTACCCAGAGTCTTTCCTGCCCTTGACCATCGGTCAGGAAACGAGCGACCCTTGAAAGGTCCGAAAATACCGGTTGAACTGCGCATGCTTAGGGTTCAGCCCACTTAGAGATCTGTTTGCTTCCGTTTCTTTGAATTGTTTTGGAAAAGCCAATTATAGAATAGTACATCGAACGGATCTTTCGAGTCGCTCGCATTCTCGACCCACGAGCTCTTCCCTTTTGCGCATGTCTAACGGGCGTGACGGCGAGAAGGGCTTTGGGCAACTCTACATAAGTGTAGCCAAAATCACAGGGCATGCTTGAGGTTTCAAACGAAAATGGCGTTGCTGCTTGAAAATCCTTGCAGGATGCCTTCGGAAAAGGTGGTTAAGACTAAATTACGATCAAAGGTAGATGTAGAAACCCAAAACACAAATAGAGCTAGACCACCAGCGAATACTACCAACATGTTTATTCTACGATGTCACAACACACTCATGTATACATTAAGGCTAACATTTATACCCTTCGAAAAATAGCTAACTAACTGAAACAGTTCTCACGTTTCGACACTATAGTAGTGCAGAAATCAATTATTGAAGCTTTTTATTTGTTCAAGGAAGGACTTTTTAGGGGTTTTACTCATGTTTGTTTTGTGAGCTTTTTTTCGAAGCTACACTAGTTTGCTTCACAAGAGTAACCCGCGCGATGTATGTTCAGCTTTTCGCGCGTACCGAGTTGACCAATCAGAAGTAATTTCATTGTTTTAACTCAGAACAAATCAGAGCTGGCGGCTTACCCAGAGTTGCCCAGAGCTCTTCCCGCCGTTTCGCCCGTTAGACATGCGCAAAAGGGAGGCACTCTGGATCGAGAATGGAGTCGCTCGTTTCTTGAAGCGTGCGCAGTAAGAAACGAAGGAGATTGTAACAGACATGTTCAGCGCACGCATGCGTACTTGGCTATCTCATTCGCTTGTATCCATAGATACCGCGTTTTCTTTGCACGGCTGTTTCAGCTGATTGTGAAAATGGCGAGCGAAAAAGAAAGTTCAGTTGACGTGAATGAGATTGAAGGTGAGGACACCCCTAATCGAAGCGAAAACAAACTAAAACGAAAGCAAGGAGCTGGAATCACGACAATTGCCGTTTAACCGCGGCTCTAGTTACACGTAGTAAAAAGCCAAAGAGTTTTCATTATCAATCAAGTTTTTCATTATCAATCAATCAACCAATCAATCAATCAATCATTTCAACACTTGATTCAAGGATCTTAAAAGTCCTTAAAAATACCAACGTGTATTTTTTAGTTCAAGTTTATGGTAGCATAAACTGATGTTAATAAAGCTGAGATTATGCCCTACAATGCACACAGATTGTCATACTAGCAATAATCATGTCTCTGTTCTCTGGTCACACAATGTTCAACATTTGAATAAGCCTTTGTACTAAGTAACTGTAGATACTAGTCCAAAGTACAAGAAAGAACAATGGACAGTAACTAGTTGTTTGATTACAATGTATCCTTCTCCTTTTGCAAAGTCTACTGTAACTTAGCATGATAGTTTTTCTAGACAACAAAGGTTCCATTCGTCTTATCACGCGCTCATCATGCACATGTGCTCCTCTTTATGCCGTACATCGTCCTTTCCCAGCCAGTTCTCGAGGGCTTCGGTTCATTCAACTGCTAATTTTCCCTCCCACCCCCCCCCCCTTTCTTTTTCCTTTTTCTTCTTTCGACCGGAACCTTTGTTTAGTCTTTCATGTACTTCCGATGCTTGCTATGTCTTTCGAATGGCCAGAATGTGCACCGCGCTGATCACTCATGACTCTACATGTATATAGGTATCTCTAAGTTCAATCTTTTCCATTATGGCTTTTTACTGGACTACCGTAGGTTGCATTCCTTCGTTTGGTCCTGGGACATGGACCTTCTGTCTTGCTCCAATAAAAGTAGTGGCAGGGAAGTGCAACCCCTGGCTGCACTTTACCCCACAGTAAGGCTTAGCCCTTGGAGACAGGCCCGGAAAAATATCCACTCCAGAGTGTGGACCCCCGGTCCCAACTGATCTGTACTCCACCCAGGAGGGCCACCCCTCCTGGTTCTCCTTAATTCCTAGTACTAGGGGTTATGGGCCTCACCCCGGAGTCTGATCAGGACTCCTGTCCAGGGTGGCTACCCTCGGTACCACTCGATCTTGTCTCCCCCCAGGAAGGCTCCTCTCCTGGTCCCCTTACCTCTAGATTTAAGCGCTTCCCTGCCACCAGAATTTTGCCCATTACTTTCTTGTGTGCTTTCTGTGTGATATCTGTGTGAACCTTTATGCGAAACCACTGCCAATTGAAAGAGTTTAACTAGTCGTTACATTCAAGATTCCAAGTTTCGCAGCCTTGCTATACTCTGTGTTTTGAACTTTTTTCAAATGGCTTTTTTGGTTATCAAATTACTTATTCTAAAAGATCATGTTTGGGTCATTTAAGCCGATTAAAACAGCTGATTAAAAATGTATAAATCGGATGTTGTAGTTTATAATTGATGTTGTTGTTGTCGTTTTTTTCGTCATCCCAAGAGTTCAGGGGGCGTATTTAGAAACCAAAGTGAGCGGGGTATTACACTTAAATTTCACCCTAACAAGACCAAATCACGTGTAAAATCGAAGTAATGTTGAGATCAGGATACCTCACAAATTTGAAAATCTGGTAAGCTGAAGCCACTGTAAGGGCATTAAGGCCACATTTCGTTTCCCTTGATCAAAATTTACCCCGATAACTAGAATTTCTGGTTCTTATAACTCGCCACGGAAGCCCATTGAGATATCACTTTAGCTTTTCTTATCGTGTGATCGAATTCTTAGGCCCCGTTTATATGGAGAAAAGTTGTCCCGGGTAAGAGGGTCACCTTCCCAGCCGAGTCAACTTTAGAGCGTTTATATGAGAAAACGTTGACCCCTTTGCCCGAGCCATCAGCACTCGCGCATGCTCTGATTGTCTCACCTTGACCGAGTTGACCCGGCTAGGCGAGCCAAAGTGTTTATATGGAGAAAAGTTGGCTCGGCTAGGAGGGTGACCCTACCATCGAAAGAGGGTGACCCGGCTAGTTGGCTCACCCTTCTAGCCGAGCCCACGTTTTGTTTCTCATGTAAACGGTTCGCCAAGTTTTGTAAGGAAATGTAGGAAAAGTTGACGCTTTTCGAAAAGAAAAATATCGATAATGTCCATTCTTGGTCTTGATTCTAAGACAGGCGATTGCGTGAAACAAACGTTAAGCGAAAAGTTGAAATTTAACGCGTATTTGACAGAAAGAGGCGGTTTAGGTGTCAGTCTGCATTTCATACCCAGTCTGCAATCTGCAATCTGCATTTTATACTGACCGATTTGTAAACGATCACTCAGCTACAACTCGGTACGTATTTAATTTATAAGTGTGTTTTTCGAGCCATTTTCCACCTCAGAAGCCCTCTGCCTGGCATCATAAAGCTGGGTTGGTAAGTGGAGGCAATCCTCCGAAAGAAGACGGAAGTGGGAAGCAATTTCACACCAAGTGAGCCGCCGAAACAGCCGAAAGGTTTCGATCGAGTCATGGTGATTCACGAAGTGATGTCCCTAGCCATTCTGTGAGTAGATTCCGGGACCAGGCATGGCAATTTTGGCGAGTTTTAACTTGTAAATAATGCAATCGGTGCAATAGTTTGCCAGCAGGACCGGGTATCTCGACACTTTTAAAAAATATCTGAAATGGAAATTGGCGGACTAACACGCGGCAGTTATCCAAGTATATCCCAGAATTCCTTTGGGTCACAAATGCGAACATGTCGGACCAGTGAGAGCAACTGAAATCAAATAGCGTTACCCAGGTCGGGATAAGGAATTGACTGGGTAAATTGGAACAGATTGCAAGAAGTTGAGTCGAAGTTTACTGCCAATGTAGACTTTTAGCTTGTAGAGTGATTTTTGGTCTTCAAAACTTCAAAACAAAGTTGGTTAATTTTGGTGTTGTCCTAGAGCGTTTTTTGGTTTTGCAACAGAATAAAGAGTCATACTCAAGGAAAATCGGTACTTTTAATACGTTTACGGAGTGATAAAGGCTAAGAAACTCAGTATTTGGCAATAATAATGGCTCATTTCAAACATAGTCGGGGATTTGGAAAAGTTACAGGTTTTCAAAGCAGCGGTCTTCAGCGACCGGTAAATTACAGAGCCGGACAAGAAAGAGTTAAGCGGCATTGATTACTGCAAAAGAAAAAGTCCCGTCTTATTTCTCGAGGTTATTGTTAAGCGTTTTAGCCTTTTTCCCTCTTTGAACAGACGGTGAAAATTTCATCATTAGTTTGAAGAATGTAATCTAGCTACTCGATCGTGCAAATGACTTTGTTGACTGTGATTTAGCAAAATCCATGTAAATAATGATAATAATAATAATAATAATAATAATAATAATTAGTATATACCACACAAGTGAATAGTGCTTTTGCGCTCTCTCATTGGTCAACTCGGAGGTGATTAGCAAGTACTATTCACCTCCGAGCAGCCGCCGCGCGAGAATTTACAATTTCCGACCGCTTTTCGGTATATTGTCACACATAAAGTAATGTTTTGGTCCGCTAATTATTCAGCTTGTGTGGTATATACTAAAACAATTTTTCACCTCAGTGTCAGTGAAAGTGGTGGATATTTACCGAGCCGCTTCGCAGCTCGGTAAATATCAACCACTATTCACCTCCACCTCGGTGAATAATTGTTAATAATAATAATCATAATAATAATATTAATAATAATAACAACAATAATAATAATAATATAATAATAATAATAAAAAGGACTTAACCAGGCCGAATATCCTGCCTGAGTCTATAGTGAATGGACATAATAATAATAATAATAATAATAATAATAATATGGCTTTGATAAACCACACGATGTTTTTAAAGTTCATTTTTTAATGAAGACATGTTTCGGATGAGACATCCATCGTCAGTTGTACAGTGCGGAATAAAATTAAAATGAGCAATAAATGGTTAACAAGGTGCGCTATGAACAAGAATAATTAAGGGTAACAAAACTATTTATACTAAGAAAGGAGACTAATTAATAAGAAAGGGATATATTAAGGTGTTTGACCTGAGAATTTAAAGACGGCTGCTCCCAGCGGATGTGCATGGCTTCTTTGATTTTCAATTGGAAGCTACTGGAAGCAGAGTCGAGAGTTTTAAAACAATCTTCGGTAGAAAGGGAACGACAATTTTGAGAATTTCTCAGATGTTTGAAGATGTGGGAATGTTTGTCGGAGGAGAGATGTTCACAGATGCGAGTGGCAAAATGTCTGTTGGTTTCACCAACATAATTACTCTTGTTAATATCTCACCTTCTTAACTATTTATTGCTCATTTTAATTTTATTCCGCACTGTACAACTGACGATGGATGATGTCTCATCCGAAACATGTCTTCATTGGAAAATGAACTTTAAAAACATCGTGTGGTTTATCAAAGCCATATCTTACTTCGTGCTGCTACGAAGCCTTAATAATAATAATAATAATAATAATAATAATAATAATAATAATAATAATAAACAAGATAATTGGTACATCCTTCATATATGATATGTTATAGTGTACCGATATATTATAGTTCGTTACACAACGCTGACCCAGAATAACGACCGCACGGGAGAGCACTCAAATAACGCAAATAGAACGGCCATCCTATTGCATTATTGAAAAAATGTTATACTTTCCCTGCTTTCTGAGAGTAACTGTTCAACAGATTAAAGATCACAACAAAACACAAGCGCGCAATTCAAACTTAGCAAATTTTGTTACTAAAGATCTCCCAAATAGTGTTTATTACATTGGCAGAGAAATCCGTCGAGACAACAGTAAGTTGAAATTCAAGATTTGCAGATTGTATTGCGTCGAAAAAGTAAGGCATGCAGCCCGGTACACGAGTTCAAGCTATTTATTAATTAAAAAGTTGACCCTAAAATCAACAATCTTGGACAAATCGGTTAAGAAAAAATAGGCTAATTAGCCTAATTTTGCAACAGAATGGGAACGTCATTTGAGGACGCGAGAGAGCCCGGAAAGGACTGAACACGACTTCCGGTGCTCAATTTGCTGCTGTGCGATTGGTCAAGTCGCTTTTTAGATCTGCGCGCGGCGTCGTCACAGTCGTCACGTTGTCTTTGCTAAATCAGCCTAATTTTAATTCTTTGTTGAATGCACTATAGGGCCCTGTTTGTCATCTTGCGAGAAGTAAAGACGTTGAAATTTAACAGCATAAAAACTGGTGCAGTCGGAGGTGGTGTTACGCCAAACGAACAACCGCAATTAGCCTATTCCAAGCGTTCACATTTCGGAAAGCAGCGAAAATGGTCATCGCTATCTGTCGCTAGAATGAAAGAAGTGAGCGAGAAAACGAGGAGAGACTGGGACTTCTTTCATTCTCGCGACAATTTTCGCGGCTCCTCACAATCTAAACGCCTGGAACAGGCTAAACAGAAATTAGCAACGTTTTATTAATTTCGCCACCACTTATGTAAAAACACTGCCTCTTTTATAAACGATGAAACTCAATTTACAACTGAAAAAGATTTTCAATTGCAGGGTTATATCGCGATGGAGTACTCATTGGAACAATTAAACTACTTTCGAATCTGTCACGTTGCGTTCAATTTGGTTCCAGTGGGACTACGACAGATCTTTAGAAACGAGTGGATTTCCTTTACATGACAACTCCAGTTGGAAAGTGGGACAACACGCCACAGAATGGCCAGGACTTCTACAAATACGAATCTCGAAAAAGTCGCGCGAAGAATGCGCGATATCTGGCGACAATACAGAACGGTGACACGTCAGAGTGGGATTGTAGCTGTTTGTTTTTTTGCGATCTTGTATTCAGATAGCATTGGCACCACCCTACGTCCAGCCACCAGGGCAGCTGTTGATGATATTCGGCAAATTCGTAATGATATCGCTCATATTAATGAAGCTAAGCTAACTGATGCTGAGTTCCACACTTATGTAGGAAGAGTCTCAACTGCATTTACATCTTTGGGTCTTCCTGTTAACGAGATCGACGACGTTAAGAACCAGACGAGTTTTCCAACGGAAGAAGTCGAAAACTTGAAGAAGGACGTGGAACAGACAAAACTGACTTGAACGCAACGAATAAATCACTAAAAAGTACACAAACTGATCTTCGGTCTTCAAAAGAAGAAAACAAGGTTCTCATGCAAGAAATAAACTTAAATCTCGAGTCATTTGCTTTCTGCCATTTAAACCGCCTCAAAAAGTCATCAGACGTGCCAGTGACATACAAAGATTGTCATCCAAAATGCAGCAACTTCACGATGACGCTAACGGGGCAGTAAGCACTATCTGTCTATCGGGAAATCCCGGATGTGGCAAAAGTCAGCTCGTTCGTCAACTTGCGCTGGAGTTCTTCTCACAAAGGTCACACAACGCTGACGAAATGACTTTTGTCGCCACTGTGAATGCAGAAAACAAGGAGACTCTTATTGATTCTTACACCACACTCGGTAAACAACTTGGGATTACAGAATATACCTTGACAAGCCTTGAAACCTCAAAAAGAGAGGAACCAGATGAAACAATTCAACAGCTTCGTCGTTTCATGTTGCCGCAGGTTCGAAAATACTCCAAGTGGTTGATTGTAGCCGACTATGTAGTCGACTTAAAATTAGTGCGCGATTTTCTGCCTCAAACTGGCAGTGAGGAATGGGGCCATGGTCAAGTGCTGATCACTACTCAAGATAGCTCTGCAGTTCCCCATTGTGCTCCTCATACTTACCATGAATCGTTTAGTAAAGGAATGCAGGAAGAAGACACAGTGGAGTTGCTGGAAAAAGTGCCGCAAGTTAATGACCGAGAACAAGCACAAAATGTTGCCAAGGTTCTCGATTATCAGCCTCTGGCCTTAGCAGCTGCTGCTTATTACGTCAAAACCGTTATGAAAAATGGGTCTCCAAATTATGACTGGAGAAAATACCTGGAAGGATTAACACAAAACCAGCGACAAGCCACTGAAAATGTTCTCGCGAGTGAGAGTTCAGCGTACCCAAAAACAACCACGAAGGCAGTAGAAATGGCCCTGCAAAGAGCTGTTGAAATTGATGAAGTCCTTCGTCATACATTTTCTTTCTTCGCACTCTGTGCTTGCGAGGTTGTCCCTCGTGACGCCGTCGCAAAGTTCGTCAAGGCTAGTGTATCGGAGCAACCAGAGGAGCTGATTAAAGGAACAATTTTGAGGTCGAGTATGATTCTTGTTTCATCTGCGTCAGAAGAGCACCGCCTATATTTAGGAGTGCATAACATTGTTCACGCAGTGCTAAAACCAGACGCGATTTATAAACACGAGCCATCGGAAAAACATCAGAACATCGCGGAAGCAGTAAAGGTATTTCAATCGATGCTTGAAGCAGAAGATTGAAATTACGCACTGTTTAAGAAACTGACGCCGCATTGTAAATCTTTACTCGAGCACGTGACGTCTCGTTCTTCTTCTCATGAAACACCTTTCGCGAACATGTTGACGCCGTTTATAACTGTTTATGAAATTCTTGAATGGTTATACTCTTTTGCTTTTGCTTGTTATAGTCTGTCTAATCTTATATTTGCAACACACGTTATAGATTTAGCTCGCAGCTTACTAAAAAACATAAGCGATACTGACATGGAAGCCCCAATGGAACTGAGAAGAAGAGTTTTTTGCTTGAGTGGATTGGTCTACGAGAGAATTGGAAAATATAGCCAGGCTAAAGAATTTCACGAGGAGTCACTTATGATTGCTGCAAGGGGTTACGGTGAAGAACATTTAAATGTTGCAGCAAGTTATAATAATCTGGGAAATGTATGCAATAGGATCGGAGAATACACGAAAGCAAACGAATTTCACGAAAAGGCGCTGGAGATTAGGATAAAGGTTTTCGGCGAAGAGAATGGCGAAGTACAGGGACCGCACAGAGGGAGGGGCTGGGGGCTTTAGCCCCCCCCCCCCCCCCCCCCCCATCTTCCCACTTTTTTGCAAAAATAAAAATAAATCAAACAAAAAATAATTTAACAAAAATAACGGAGCCAAAAATAGTAAAAAAATCGTTAAATCGAAAGTGACCAGAGTTACTGGCAAAGACAAACGCGCACATAAATAGACAGAATTAAGTATTACAATTATGAAATATTTTTTCTTAATTGAGACCCTCAATTCGCAGGACAAATCCGAAGAGCTAAAATTTATAGAATAACTGTACAACGATGATGTTAAAATTTAAATGTTAACTGTCTAGATGGAAATTTTACAAATGCTGAAGGATGGTGATTATTTGTGTTTTGATGACATAGTAAAAACTAAAGAGCTACCCAACCCAGAACGGAAAATGATAAGTAATGGTAATAGGACTGAGAGGAGTCCAATTCGGTCTGTAATCATACGAGTGATGACAAAATCGGACGACCGCGCAGCAGGTGTCCGATTTGTTTATCACGAGTATGATTACAGACCGAATTGGACGACACGAAGTCTTATTACCAATTAATAAAAAATTACAATTTCCGAGAAAAGAGGAAGAGCCAAGTTATAAAAAGGGAAGGAAGAAAATTTTGCATGAAAAGACTGACAAAGGAAGCGTAAATTGTTTAATGTCGCTCTGAAATTGACTACGATCAAAATGTATGGTGATTGTAGCAAATATTCTGATTGGTTGATTTAAACTACAACTTCGAACGTGATTGGTTGATTTAAAATACTACTTTGAATGTGATTAGCTTCTTGAACTGTCCGATAACAAACTGTCCAATAACAAAATGTCCAATAACAAACTGTCCGATAACAACTTGGCACGTGAATTAGTGGGAAATAGGAGTTTTTTTAACCAATCACAATCGAGGAAATTGTAATTTTTATGATTAAAGAAGTTATCATGTTATGTAAGCTGATTCTCGTAAATCCGGCAACCATTGCAGCCGGTGAAAGATCCTTTTCGACTGCCCGGAGGCTAAAAACAGGGCTCCGTTCAAGGATGAACCAGGAACGATTTAGTAACCTGACAGTTTTAAACATACTCAAAGAGAGAACTGACAGCCTTTCCACCACTGACATCGCAAACGAATTTACCCGACCACAACACAACAGAAAGCGTAATTTTGGCACTTTTCAAGTATATGATGTACAGTAATTTTAATATCATTCACTTAATCATTTTCAGTTACCCTTTTGTTAAATTTCAGAGCAGTGGAAATATTTTGAATGAATAATTAAACAATTTATTAATATTGAACTCGGCTTTCGTATGATATGAAGATATACAGATCTCGGAGGGTGTTATCCTCCTCAAACCTTCGGCTTCGGCGGATAACACCCTCTTCGATCTGCATAATTCTTCATATGATACTTAGCCTCGTCCAATAATTGGTAATTATACAGCGCTTAGTTCAAGGCAGCTCAAGCGAAATCGTTGGATTTCTGGCTTACTTATAGTAATTAAAGGTTGATACCAGTAGTATAACAGTCTTTGATATTTCAATTTAGTGATGACAAATTTTGAGACCCGATAGCAACATCTCTGAAGATGTGGAAAAAAAATTAATAGTTTTATCATTATAAAAGCATTCACCATAACTTTAGAGAAATTGAATAGAACTTCCCAAGCATGCCCCCCACCCCCCACCCCCCCCCCCCCCCCCCAAAAAAAAAAATAAATAAATAAATTTCGCCCAAGCGTTCTTCTTTACAGCGGCATTGGAGAATACACGAAAGCCAAAGAACTTTACGAAAAGGCGCTTAAGATTCGGCGAAAGGTTTTCGGGGAAGAAAACTCGGCAGTAACAAGAACTAAAAATAGGCTGGCTGAACTGAATGATCTCATCGCAGACAGTCAAGGAAAAATATTCAACTGAAGTAACTGAGGATTCGGAAAACCGCGCAAGAAGACCCCATGAATAATCATGAAAAATGTTTGATGATGTATGGTGATCAGTTCACAGCCTCATCATACCATTTTTTCGTCTTGAGCCTCAGCCAAACGGAATATGTTTATTGGCCAAGTATCATTTGTTGACCAAACATTTTACCGTTTGGCCACGCTGTTTGGTCACTTTCCATCGGGTTTGATTGTGTTTGACAAAATTTGAACTCCATCAAACATTCTATCAGACAACTGCAAACACTCATTTTATACTCGTGTTTGATAGGTGATAATAGACCTCTTTAGCTTGTAAATTTTGTTTTCCCAAAGTAAGTCAGGTGATGTTCTTAAGGGGACCTGCCTTTTGTCTTTTCATAAATTATGTGTACATATGGACGTGAACAAGACGAAATTTCAGATAAACAGTACTCTGGGGTAACATCCTTTAACCTACATTGGAAAAACAAAACATACAAGCTAAAGAGTTCTATTGGTTTGTTTGGCCAAGGTACAAGTTTGTGACTGACAAGTTTAGTGTGCGCATCCGTGCTTCGCAATTTCATTCGTTTGTATCCATAGATATCGCGTTTTGTTGTACACAGCTGTTTCAGCTGATTGTCAACACGGCGAACGAAAACGAAAGTTTTATCGACGTCAATGAAGTTAAAGTTGAAGTTGAAGACACCCCGGATCGACAGCGGAATCAAGGAGAAAGGACAAAGTAAAACGAAAGTAAGAAGATGTAATCACGACAATTTCCGTTTAACCGCGGATTATAAGTTCCGCGTAGCAATTCGCAATTTCGCACTTAAGTTATCATGAAGAGAAGTTTTCGTTTTGAATTTGTTATTATCAATCAATCAATCAATCATTTTAACACGTTGTGTCCAGGAGCTAAAAATTCGTTCAAAATACGAACGTGTATCTGACTATTTGCTACAAACAAGATTCCAAGTTTCACAGCCTTGCTATACTCTGTTTATTGGACATTTTCCAAATGGATGTGTTGGTTATCAAAAAGATCAGCTTTGGGTCATTTAAGCCGATTAACATAGCTGCAAGCACCGCGTAGGGGGAGGGGTTGGGGACCCCCCACTCTTCAACAGTACAATGTTTCGAGGGCAATTGTATGTTGAGTTGAGCTTTGTGGATACGTTATTAATCGCCAGTTATTATTAGTTAAGCGAAAAGGTATTTAAATTCTTGTTTTAAAACACCGCTTTTTGTTGTTGAAAGTATACTTTTAACCACACCATGTTAGTTTTAAATGCATTTCTACCCATTTCAGAGGACTTTAATTTTAAAATTTTCCGGGGAAGCATGCCCCTGAACTTCCCTAGTTGACTCACTCTAAAGCGTTCGAAGTGAGGCCCCCCCCACACACACACAAACACCCTTGCAAACTTCCTGCGCGGGCCCTGAGCTGATCAAAAAGATAGAAATCCGATGTTGTAGTTTGTTACTGTTATCCTTTTTTCGTCCTTCCTAAGCTTTTAGGAAGCGCATTTCAAGTAGAAAACAAAGTGAATGTTTAAATAAATTAACTACAACATCGTCTAAGCATTTTCCCGTTTGAATTCTATTTTAATCGGCTTAAGAAGTCCTTAGACATTGAAAATATGGCCTTAAAAGGACGTTTCTCGGCGCCACCACTTGTTACCAAGTAAATCGAAACGCGGCGCGGACACCAGTTTTGGGCGCAGCAAGACGTCTCTTTTTCCGCGCTATGCATTTAGGTCAGGGACCACGTAGGGGAAGTGGCACTTTTTAACGGTAAAAAGGTGAACGGTGGTCCTTGCTCAAGTATTTTCCTGTGGGTGATGGTCGAACGGTAAATCTAATTGCTACCTTTACTATGAAAGAACTGGACTATAATGTAAGATTGATTTAGATAAACACTTCTTAGTCGTAAAAGAAAGGGAAAAAGGGCGGGAAAACCTGGTTTGATGAATTTATAGTATTCGCGTTGAGGCTCGCAAATTCCTCGCGCGCTCCTTGTGATTTGGTGATTAGAAACGCGTCAATGAACAGGAATTTCCGCTTTTGAAATCATTGTGACTAGCAGTCGTGTCTTAGTCCTGGGTCTCAGTGACAAGCTTTTCAACGTCTTGAACGTCTAGTTGTTTAAGCAGATAAAGCAGGATTGATCAAGCGAAATCAGGTACGTACAGTGGTGATACTCAACATACTGATAGCTTTGGATAGGAAGCAAAATCTTAGGATAACGAAATGAGAAATTTCGGTGCACTGTTTATCGCGAGAATCAGGACAACGTTAAGTATCAGACGGTCTCGAAAGCCATGTTTCTGCCTTTGCTATCTTTATTCTTCTACAAAGGAGGTTTGAGAGTGATCAATAATGCGCCGACAATAACGTGATTTAATTTGTAGTAGATCATGTGATTGAAATATGTGCTTTCCTTACACACTGTAATACTTAGCAAAATCAAGGGTTTTCTACGACTCTTCTATATTCGGCTCCACTTTTCTATCCCAAGCAGTAGCCTAAAAGAAACATCGCATCACAAACCCAAGGCAGTGTTTTCGTGGAAACATTTTATGCCTGAAGCGATGTGGTATAAAATTAATCTGCATACCCGTGTAAGCACCGGAATTCGCGTGACTTAGTCGATCGTTTTTAGATTTAGAACGCGCGTGATACAACGACAGTTACAACGTTATCGAAGTATTATTAAAAGTGAAAAGTCTATCTATTAGTAAAGGAAAATTTTACACTTCCGTTTCCACAAACAAAGGACAGGCACGACAGCGCGTAAACACAGGAAAGGGAAAAGGTCCGATATCAGCGGAATTGTTTAATTTCAGAAGAAACCTCACGGCATTTGCCATGCAATTTTGTCGTAGTTGCTTCCAAAAAGCCATCTGAATTCTCAAAAATGAGAAAAACCTATTCCTCAACTGACAAAATGATAGGGACATAACAATTGGCATGATTTTGTAGGACCCTGCGATTATGCAAATTTCGTTGTTGATTTCTTTCGCTTGATTGCTGACAAGGTTTTCGCTTCACAAACCCTTTTTCGTTGTTAAAGCTAGGCGCACTTTCCATCCGTGTTTGAGTTCTCAGCCGTCGTTTTACTTGTTCCCATTTACAGCTATCGCTTGATTTCAAGAGCAAGTTCAGAGTGACAGCTTCTCTAAAAATAGCTCATTCTGTTTTGAACTGGCTGGTCAGTGAGCCGGAAAAGTCACTCGTGATAGAACGTTATTTGAACATAATTGAAAACGAAAGGTCTCTCTAGTTGTAAAGGAAATGTCTGCAGTAATTTCTACGGAATAACTGATCGATCAGAACTTAATAGTCAATAGTTAAGCACGACTGAGCATATACAAAGAAATGGAGTCCCAACATTCGCGGGAGGTTTTTTAATTTTAACAAACCTCAGGATTTTGCCGAATTTGTTTAAAAACCAAACTGAATTTTCAAAAATGAGAGTAAATTATTCCCTTACTAACGAAAGGATAGTTCTGTTGGAATTTCTTAAAATAGCGTGCCAAAGTGAATCGCGCGATCGCGTGACTTTAAGATAATGTTCATTTCACGTCTGGCTCACTGGCTGTTATGGATAGGTCACGACAAAATCACGTGAATGCATTAAACAGAAATCTGTTTGTTGACGGTTTTCGGTTTCTTAATCCTGTGCTTGAAGTTGTTTCCCTCAGCAGCGAAAATCGTCGTCGCCAGAATGGAGGATGTTGCAAGCAAGCGAGAAAAAACGAGGGTAGACTGGGACTTCTTTCATTATCGCCGGCTCCTCACAATCTAAACGCCTGGAAAAGCAATCTCGTTCCCAGGGCTTTTTCCCTCACTTGGGGGCGGGGCGGGAAAAGGCATTTTCCCGTCCCGCTGTCACAGTAATATGTGTATCCCCGTGATATGTGTCAGTATCCCCATACACATATCAGTAGTCAGATATGTGTATCCCCTTCTCATATTACTTTAGTGTTTCGTGTATCCCCCGGTACCCTCCCAGGATACACAAATCCCTAGTGTTTTGGGTATCCCCTCCAAAACAAATCTGGATTTCGCGGGAAATTCGCAAAGAGCTAAAACATGAACAGCGGAGATAAACATTGTAAACCATCGCATTTTATATAGACTTGACGTTTCGTATGCTGAGCAACATACTGAGTTTGCAAAAGTGAACGTTACAATTTTTTAAAGGCCTAAAAGAGTTAGAGTGATCAGGATTTCGCGAGAAACTCGTGAAGAGCCGCGCCGGCAAGCGATGGATGCCGCAAAATATGGAAACCTTTTACAATATGTGAAAAACCAGGTTTACCCTGAAGGGTTTACGAAACAAGACAAAATGATCTTGCGAAGATATGCCAGAAAGTTCGAGTATGACTCCGAGTCAGACTCCTTGTTTTACGTGGACAAGCAGAAAAATGGCACAACGCTCCAACGGCTTGTCATCACTGAGGAAGATAAAGCGAGAGTCTTTGAAGAGTGCCATTCTGCTGCATTTTCTGGGCACGCTGGCCGCGATAACACTATTAGAAAAATCAAAGAGCGTTTTTACTGGCCTGACTACTACAAGGAAACGGTGGAAATGGTAAGAGTATAGTTTGATTTCATTTGCCGATGCATGCTCTTGCTTGTGCTTATGTCCGTCATAATAATAAAACACATGCTGGATTTAATTTGTTGTTGTTATTGTTAAGGATAAACTATAACTGCATAAGCGGTAGGTTCACCAACATTGGTAATGGGTGGTCATCGAATGGTTCCTGTTTGCATCCTTCGCAAGGCAAAAGAGATAACTTCTGAGGGAGACAGAACGGAATTTCTTAAGTTTATTCCTTTCTGTTGACAGCTTCACCATCAACCTCCTGACCCACTAATGTCACGCCACTCCACCAGAAAGCTTACGAGTCATAGTTATAGTTATAGTCATAGTTATAATTAAGGTGGGGGTAAATGTAAATTTGTGTGAAATTTTAAGGTCGGTGTTTGAAGAAGGGATTGTTATGGAGTAAAAATGTTTTGAAACACTTCTAGTTAGTTGACACCCCACAGGGGCACTGCGGGTTGCTGGGAAATTATTTGTTGTCCGTCTACTAATTTCCAACTTTAAATCCCAATTTTAAACCTTCATTACAGCTTCAATATTTCCTATTTCCCTCAATTTCACTATTCCTTTGACAAAAATTAGCTCAAAACATCACCAAAAAATAACCGGCAAAATAGTTTTCTGTAATATTGTGAGCAGAGGGATTTTTGATTGCTTGAAACACGAACGTGTTATTAACATTAAATCCATGTTAAGCGACCTGGAAACGGTGTTCAGGTATATCTCCGTCTTAAGGTAACTTTTCTTGAACTATTTTGTTTTTTACTTATGACAATTGCAATAAATACTGACCAAATTAAATTTCTTTCTTTCTTTCTTTCTTCCTTCCCTTTTCCTCTCCCTCCCATTTTTTTTCTTTTTTGCAGAGAAAATTTAAGTCATCAGAATGGTTATTGCCACACCAGGCGAATCTTTGGTAAGCTTGACAGAAAAAAACTAACGTCTTTGTGTCATTCGAAAGTAATAAAAGCAAACCTAGATATGGCCTATTTCACGTGTAGTGTCGTTGTATAGCGCTAGTGTTTTATGAGCATTCATTTTACATTTCCTGTCAGTTGGGATACCGCTGATGCTGAAGAAGAAGAACTGGAAAAGCAGGGTGTCCTGAAGTCAATTATCGCTCAAGTCCGCGAAGAAAGTGACAAGATGACTTCAGACTTTGGGCGAGGAGGCGGAAGGGGTTTTAAGGCCTTCATCAGCCTCACCAAAGGGAATGCAGAGCAGAACCAAAAGGGAGCAAGCTTTCGACAGAGCTTAAACGCCCGGCTAAATGCCTCTGAAAAATTAGGATATGCTCTGGAAGAAGAGTTGACTCGTCGCTTCCCTGCTGATTTGCGCTGGAACAGATACGGTGAACCATCTACGAAACTAATAGCCAATCGCGCGCTCGCATTACTTACGTCGTGGGTGAAATCATACGCCAGTCTGAGAAGGAAAATCAGATAAAATGATAAAGGGAGAAAAGTTTTCTTTGGTATAACACAAAGTTAGATAGAGGGAACTTAAATTTTATTTAGCCAATAGACCTTATTCGCATGTGCATTTTGTTTTCCCAATACAGATCATGTGACGATACTCAGGAGATTTGATCCTTTGTCTGGTTCATTAAAAAAGAGTGCATGCAAGCATGAATATGTCTGCATGCACTCTTTTTAATGAGCAAGACAAAGGACCAAGTCTCTTGAGTATGGTCACATGATCTGTATTGGGAAAACAAAATGTACAAGCGAATAAGGTCTATTTCCTCTTTTGTTTTTGTTTTGTTTTGTTTTGTTTTGTTTTTTTCTTTGCTTTTTGTTCTTTTGGCTTTCTTACAGCCGAGTGGATGTCTACACCCAATGGGACATTGGCTAGAAACTTGTTCCTAACGAAATCAAAACGAAATATCTGAAGAGCAAAACTGTAATTCAACATCTGATCCTACAAACTAATACATTATTAGGGTTGGCATGG
Source organism: Pachyseris speciosa (assembly GCA_016490735.1). Lineage (NCBI taxonomy): Eukaryota > Metazoa > Cnidaria > Anthozoa > Scleractinia > Pachyseridae > Pachyseris > Pachyseris speciosa. The sequence goes on along the minus strand of JAEMWC010000242.1, from coordinate 405,486 downwards.
TGGAATAAAACACGTATTTTATCATCAATGCCTCATTGACAGGGATAGCGGTAGCTCTAGCTAGTGGACTTTTGTTTATCTAAGGGTTCTTCGGTTTATTTAGCCGGGTTCCGTGTGTGAAGATGTCTGTAACACCGTGTTTATAACAATTACTGCCTTTGCACTCGTAACGCTCTTCGAGGTCAAGAATCCAGACTTCAGATTTCGTGCATAATTTAATATCGCCTAAATCACAGACTGTGAACACAGTCTTGTTCATGTTTTGCCAGTTCGTTCTTCGCTCTTTGCAATCGAAAGCTCGTAATTAATAACTACCGGATTATGAAATTTGGTGCCTGTAAACAGTTTTTATTACGCGCTGTGCAATTCTACGTTTGAAGTGTTCTTCAGCAGCGATGCTTGCATGTTCCCATGATTCGCTAATGTTTTGAGTGAACTTTTATTATCAGAGGATTTCTTTACGCGCAATAAACCAGGCAAACGTGTCCGACAAATAGAACTCTAACATAAATCCACAATTCCCAGCCGTAAAATTCGCTATTGACAATCCGACTCTCGCCCCATTCTGATGTATTTGATGCCATTTTGCAAGCAATCAGTGTTTTGTGTATCCCCACCGGGGATACACATATCACTAGTGATATGTGTATGGGGATACACATATCACTGTGACACCGTCCCCAAGTGAGGGAAAAAGCCCTGGGAAAGAGGTTGCTAGAAGAGGCTAAACACAACTTGGCAACGCATTATTTATTTGCTCTTTTAAAAGTGTGATAAGATAGTTAGATGTAAGCTCTTTGTTGGACAATGGATGTACACGTTGCTTCTGCTGTTCTTCATTATTCAACGAATTTGTTCTTAGATTTTATTTTAATTTTTATTAGATCTTAGTTGAATAGATTTTACTATATATTTTAGTCTCCCCAATTAGTAGAGCACTTGTGCCGGGCTATCAAGACTGAGACTTAAATGAAGTTATCTTATTTCGCCACCACTTATCAAAAAACATTGCCTCTATTGATAGAGGTGAAACTCAATTTACAACTGAAAAGGATTTTCAATTGCAGAGTAATACCGCGATGGAGTACTCACTGGAACAATTAAACTATTTTCGAATCTGTCACGTTGCGTTCAACTTGGTTCCTGTGGGACTACAGAAAATCTTTACACAAGAATGGGATTTCCTTTACTAGACAACTCTACTTGGAGAGTGGAAAGACACGCCACAGAATGGCCAGGACTTCTACAACAACGAATCTCGGAAAAGTCGGGCGAAGAATGCGCGATATCTGGTAACAATACAGAACGGTGACACGTCAGAGTGGGATTGTAGCTGTTTGTTTTTTGCCATCTTGTACTCAGATAGCATTGGCTCCAACCTACGTCCAGCAATCAGAGCAGCTGTCGATGATATCCGGCAAGTTCGTAATGATATCGCTCATATTAATGAAGCTAAGCTAACTGATGCTGAGTTTCACACTTATGTAGGAAGAGTATCAGCTGCATTTACGTCTTTGGGCCTTCCTATTAAGGAGATCGACGACGTTAAGAACCAGACGAGCTTTCCAACGCAAGAAGTCGAGAACTTGAAGAAGGACTTGGACCAAACAAAATCTGACTTCGACGCAACGAAGAAATCACTACAGTTTTTAAAGGAAGAAAACAAGGCTCTCATTCAGGAAATAAACTTGAATCTCGAGTCATTTTGCTTTCTGCCATTTAAACCACCACACGAAGTCATCAGACGCGCGGGTGACATACAAAGATTGTCATCCAAAATGCAGCAACTTCACGATGGCCCTGACGGGGCAGTAAGCACGGTCTATCTATCGGGAAATCCCGGATGTGGTAAAAGTCAGCTTGCCCGTCAACTTGCGCTGGAGTTCTTCTCACAAAGGTCACACAACATTGACGAAATGACGTTTGTCGCCACTGTGAATGCAGAAAACAAAGAGACACTTGCTGATTCTTACATCACCCTCGGTAAACAACTTGGAATTACAGAATATACCTTGACAAGCCTTGAAACCTCAAAAAGAGAGAAGCCAGATGAAACAATTCAACAGCTTCATCGTTTGATGCTGCCGCAGGTTCGAAAGTACTCCAAGTGGTTGATTGTAGCCGACAACGTAGTCGACTTAAAATCGGTGCGCGGTTTTCTGCCTCAACCTGGCAGTGACGAATGGGGCCATGGTCAAGTGCTGATCACTACTCAAGATAGCTCTGCAGTTCCCCAGTGTGCTCCTCATACTTACCATGAATCGTTCAGTGAAGGAATGCAGGAAGAAGACGCAGTGGATTTGCTGGAAAAAGTGTCGCAAGTTAATGACCAAGAACAAGCAAAAAATGTTGCCAAGGTTCTCGATTATCAGCCTCTGGCCTTAGCAGCTGCTGCTTATTACGTCAAAACCGTTGTGAAGAATGGGACTCCAAATTATGACTGGAGAAAATACCTGGAACGATTAACACAAAGCCAGCGAGAAGTCACTGAAAATGGTCTCGCGAGTGAGAGTTCAGCTTATCCAAAAACAACTACGAAAGTAGTGGAAATGGCCCTGCAAAGAGCTGTTGAAATTGATGAAGTCCTTCGTCATACATTTTCTTTCTTCGCACTCTGTGCTTGCGAGGTTGTCCCACTTGACGCTGTCGCAAATTTCGTCAAGGCTCGTGTATCGGACCAACCAGAAGAGCTGATTAAAGAAACAATTTTGAGGTCCTGTATGATTCTTGCCTCATTTGACGAAGAGAAGCAACGCCTTTATTTAAGACTGCATAACATTGTACACGCAGTGCTAAAACGAGAGGCGATTTGTAAACAGGAAGCATCGGAAAAACATCATAACATGGCGGAAGCAGTAAAGGTATTTCAATCGATGCTTGAAGCCGAAGATGGAAATTACGCACTGTTGAAGAAACTGACGCAGCATTGCAAATCTCTGTTTGAGCACATGACGTCTCGTCGTTTTGGTTCACCCGAAACACCTTTTATAAACATTTTGACGCCGTTTACAACTGTTAATGAAGTTCTTCTATGGCTGTTCACTTTTGCTCGTGCTTGTTGCCAATTGTCTGATTTTATATTATCAAAATCCGTCGTGGATTTCGCTCGCAGCGTACTGAAAAACATAAGCGATGCTGACGAGGAAGCATTAATGGTAGTTAGAGCACTAATATTGGAATTTAGTGGATGGCTTCACCAAAGAATTGGAAAATATAGCCAGGCGAAAGAATGTGACGAGGAGTCATTGATGATAGTTACAAGGAGTTACGGTAAAGAACATCCAGAAGTTGCAAGAATTTATGTTAACCTGGCAACTGTGTACAGTAACACTGGAGAATACACGAAAGCCAAAGAACTTTGCGAAAAGGCGCTGGAGATTCAGAAAAAGATTTTCGACGAAGACAATGCCGACGTAGCATCAAGTTATATTAACCTAGGAGATGTCTACAGCAGCACTGGAGAATACACGAAAGCCAAAGGATTTTACGAAAAGGCGCTGGAGATTCAGAAAAAGATTTTCGACGAAGACAATGCCGACGTAGCAGAAAGTTATCATAAGCTGGGAATTGTGTACAGCAGCACTGGAGAATACACAAAAGCCAAAGAACTTTGCGAAAAGGCGCTGGAGATTCAGAAAACGATTTTCGACGAAGACAATGCCGACGTAGCATCAAGTTATATTCACCTTGGAGATGTCTACACCAGCACTGGAGAATACACGAAAGCCAAAGAACTTTACGAAAAGGCGCTGGAGATTCAGAAAAAGATTTTCGACGAAGACAATGCCGACGTAGCATCAAGTTATATTAACCTAGGAGATGTCTACAGCAGCACTGGAGAATACACGAAAGCCAAAGGATTTTACGAAAAGGCGCTGGAGATTCAGAAAAAGATTTTCGACGAAGACAATGCCGACGTAGCATCAAGTTATACTCACCTTGGAGATGTCTACAGCAGCACTGGAGAATACACGAAAGCCAAAGAACTTTACGAAAAGGCACTGGAGATTCAGAAAAAGATTTTCGACGAAGACAATGCCGACGTAGCATCAAGTTATATTAACCTAGGAGATGTCTACAGCAGCACTGGAGAATACACGAAAGCCAAAGAACTTTGCGAAAAGGCGCTGGAGATTCAGAAAACGATTTTCGACGAAGACAATGCCGACGTAGCATCAAGTTATATTCACCTTGGAGATGTCTACACCAGCACTGGAGAATACACGAAAGCCAAAGAACTTTACGAAAAGGCGCTGGAGATTCAGAAAAAGATTTTCGACGAAGACAATGCCGACGTAGCATCAAGTTATATTAACCTAGGAGATGTCTACAGCAGCACTGGAGAATACACGAAAGCCAAAGAACTTTGCGAAAAGGCGCTGGAGATTCAGAAAACGATTTTCGACGAAGACAATGCCGACGTAGCATCAAGCTATATTCACCTAGGAAATGTGTACAGAAGCACTGGAGAATACACGAAAGCCAAAGAACTTTGCGAAAAGGCGCTGGAGATTCAGAAAAAGATTTTCGACGAAGACAATGCCGACGTAGCATCAAGCTATATTCACCTAGGAAATGTGTACAGAAGCACTGGAGAACACACGAAAGCCAAAGAACTTTACGAAAAGGCGCTGGAGATTCAGAAAAAGATTTTCGACGAAGACAATGCCGACGTAGCAGAAAGTTATCATAAGCTGGGAATTGTGTACAGCAGCACTGGAGAATACACAAAAGCCAAAGAACTTTGCGAAAAGGCGCTGGAGATTCAGAAAAAGATTTTCGACGAAGACAATGCCGACGTAGCATCAAGCTATATTCACCTAGGAAATGTATACAGAAGCACTGGAGAATACACGAAAGCCAAAGAACTTTACGAAAAGGCGCTGGAGATTCAGAAAAAGATTTTCGACGAAGACAATGCCGACGTAGCAGTAAGTTATCATAACCTGGGAATTGTGTACAGCAGCACTGGAGAATACACGAAAGCCAAAGAACTTTGCGAAAAGGCGCTGGAGATTCAGAAAAAGATTTTCGACGAAGACAATGCCGACGTAGTAGTAAGTTATCATAACCTGGGAATTGTGTACAGCAGCACTGGAGAATACACAAAAGCCAAAGAACTTTGCGAAAAGGCGCTGGAGATTCAGAAAAAGATTTTCGACGAAGACAATGCCGACGTAGCATCAAGCTATATTCACCTAGGAAATGTGTACAGAAGCACTGGAGAATACACAAAAGCCAAAGAACTTTGCGAAAAGGCGCTGGAGATTCAGAAAAAGATTTTCGACGAAGACAATGCCGACGTAGCATCAAGCTATATTCACCTGGGAAATGTGTACAGAAGCACTGGAGAATACACGAAAGCCAAAGAACTTTACGAAAAGGCGCTGGAGATTCAGAAAAAGATTTTCGACGAAGACAATGCCGACGTAGCAGTAAGTTATCATAACCTGGGAATTGTGTACAGCAGCACTGGAGAATACACAAAAGCCAAAGAACTTTGCGAAAAGGCGCTGGAGATTCAGAAAACGATTTTCGACGAAGACAATGCCGACGTAGTAGTAAGTTATCATAACCTGGGAATTGTGTACAGCAGCACTGGAGAATACACAAAAGCCAAAGAACTTTGCGAAAAGGCGCTGGAGATTCAGAAAAAGATTTTCGACGAAGACAATGCCGACGTAGCATCAAGCTATATTCACCTAGGAAATGTGTACAGAAGCACTGGAGAATACACAAAAGCCAAAGAACTTTGCGAAAAGGCGCTGGAGATTCAGAAAAAGATTTTCGACGAAGACAATGCCGACGTAGCATCAAGCTATATTCACCTGGGAAATGTGTACAGAAGCACTGGAGAATACACGAAAGCCAAAGAACTTTACGAAAAGGCGCTGGAGATTCAGAAAAAGATTTTCGACGAAGACAATGCCGACGTAGCAGTAAGTTATCATAACCTGGGAATTGTGTACAGCAGCACTGGAGAATACACAAAAGCCAAAGAACTTTGCGAAAAGGCGCTGGAGATTCAGAAAAAGATTTTCGACGAAGACAATGCCGACGTAGCAGTAAGTTATCATAACCTGGGAATTGTGTACAGCAGCACTGGAGAATACACAAAAGCCAAAGAACTTTGCGAAAAGGCGCTGGAGATTCAGAAAAAGATTTTCGACGAAGACAATGCCGACGCAGCAGTAAGTTATCATAACCTGGGAATTGTGTACAGCAGCACTGGAGAATACACAAAAGCCAAAGAACTTTGCGAAAAGGCGCTGGAGATTCAGAAAAAGATTTTCGACGAAGACAATGCCGACGTAGCAGTAAGTTATCATAACCTGGGAATTGTGTACAGCAGCACTGGAGAATACACAAAAGCCAAAGAACTTTGCGAAAAGGCGCTGGAGATTCAGAAAACGATTTTCGACGAAGACAATGCCGACGTAGTAGTAAGTTATCATAACCTGGGAATTGTGTACAGCAGCACTGGAGAATACACAAAAGCCAAAGAACTTTGCGAAAAGGCGCTGGAGATTCAGAAAAAGATTTTCGACGAAGACAATGCCGACGTAGCATCAAGCTATATTCACCTAGGAAATGTGTACAGAAGCACTGGAGAATACACAAAAGCCAAAGAACTTTGCGAAAAGGCGCTGGAGATTCAGAAAAAGATTTTCGACGAAGACAATGCCGACGTAGCATCAAGCTATATTCACCTGGGAAATGTGTACAGAAGCACTGGAGAATACACGAAAGCCAAAGAACTTTACGAAAAGGCGCTGGAGATTCAGAAAAAGATTTTCGACGAAGACAATGCCGACGTAGCAGTAAGTTATCATAACCTGGGAATTGTGTACAGCAGCACTGGAGAATACACAAAAGCCAAAGAACTTTGCGAAAAGGCGCTGGAGATTCAGAAAAAGATTTTCGACGAAGACAATGCCGACGTAGCAGTAAGTTATCATAACCTGGGAATTGTGTACAGCAGCACTGGAGAATACACAAAAGCCAAAGAACTTTGCGAAAAGGCGCTGGAGATTCAGAAAAAGATTTTCGACGAAGACAATGCCGACGCAGCAGTAAGTTATCATAACCTGGGAATTGTGTACAGCAGCACTGGAGAATACACAAAAGCCAAAGAACTTTGCGAAAAGGCGCTGGAGATTCAGAAAAAGATTTTCGACGAAGACAATGCCGACGTAGCAGTAAGTTATCATAACCTGGGAATTGTGTACAGCAGCACTGGAGAATACACAAAAGCCAAAGAACTTTGCGAAAAGGCGCTGGAGATTCAGAAAACGATTTTCGACGAAGACAATGCCGACGTAGCATCAAGTTATATTCACCTTGGAGATGTCTACACCAGCACTGGAGAATACACGAAAGCCAAAGAACTTTACGAAAAGGCGCTGGAGATTCAGAAAAAGATTTTCGACGAAGACAATGCCGACGTAGCATCAAGCTATATTCACCTAGGAAATGTGTACAGAAGCACTGGAGAATACACGAAAGCCAAAGAACTTTACGAAAAGGCGCTGGAGATTCAGAAAAAGATTTTCGACGAAGACAATGCCGGCGTAGCAAGAAGTTATCATAACCTGGGAATTGTGTACAGCAGCAATGGCGAATACAGAAAAGCCAAAGAATTTTACGAAAAGGCGCTGGAGATTCAGAAAAAGATTTTCGACGAAGACAATGCCGACGTAGCAGGAAGTTATCATAACTTGGGAACTGTGTACAGCAGCACTGGAGAATACACGAAAGCAAAAGAATTTTACGAAAAGGCGCTGGAGATTCAGAAAAAGGTTTTCGGCGAAGATAATGAAGACGTAGCAAAAAGTTATCATAACTTGGGAATTGTGTACAGCAGCACTTCAGAATACACGAAGGCCAAAGAATTTTACGAAAAGGAGCTGGAGATTCAGAAAAAGATTTTCGACGACGACAATGAAGATGTAGCAAGAAGTTATCATAACCTGGGAATTGTGTGGAGTAGCACTGGAGAATATACGAAAGCCAAAGAGCTGTACGAAAAGGCGCTGGAGATTCGGCAAAAGGTTTTCGGCGAAGAAAACGCGGCTGTAACAAGAACTAAAAACAGGCTCGCTGCTCTGAATGATCGCATGGCTAGGAGCAGACAGGCAAGGAAAAATATTCAACTTGAAGTAACTGAAGATTCGGAAAACCGCATTAGAGGATTTGCAAGCTGCGGGACTGATAGCCATGAAACTGTCAAATGTTGTAATTGTGTTCTTGTTTAATGGTGCGCATCATACCACTTTATTGTCTTGAGCCCCAACCAAACGGGAAATGTTTGTTGACTAAACATCAGCAAACATCGTTTTTACCGTTCGACACGATGTTTGGTCACGTTTCATCGGGTTTGATCGTGTTTGACAAAATGTGAACTCGATCAGACAACTGAAGACATTTATTTTGTTTTCGTGTTAGATAGGTGATGATTGGTTTGTTTGGCCCAGCTATAACGGACACAATCCCTTGACCACCGGTCGGGAAACGGATTTTCGAGTCGCTCGTTTCTTCGAGCGTGCGCAGTAAGGAACGAAGACTCGAGGTACAAAAATATAGCGTTCTCATGCGCAGTAAGGAACGAAGACTCGAGGTACAAAAATATAGCGTTATCATTCTTCTGTATACCGCGGTTTGTTTACACAACTGTTTTAGGTGACTGTCAAAATGGCGAACTAGGAAGGTTTTGTCACCGTGGTGGAAGACACCCCTAATCAACAGTGGAAACAAAGTAAAACGAAAGCGAAAAGATGGAATCACGACAATTCCCGTTTAAGATAATTCCTCTGAAATAAAAGTGACAATTGATTTTTGTTCAAACTTTGTCCACTGAATATTTATCATATGAGAACTTCAATTTTGAAATAAAAAGGGGGTGCCCCAGCCCCCTTCGCAGCCATTGTTTGTGTGGGCCCCATTCTCCCTGCCCATCAACGTCTGCTGAACCGAGCCAGATATTCCATTCCAGGAACTGACCAATCATATCGTGGCTTTAAATTTCGGTGGCTAAGTTTCCGTAGCCTCCTTCGCAGCCTTTGTTTGTGTCGGTTCTATTCTCCCTCCTGATTAAACACTCAGAATGGGAATGGAGGGGAAGGAGAATCGGACCGACACAAACTACGGCTGGTAAGGAGGCTAGGGGTGCCCATGCTTATTTAGGAGCTGAGGCAATGAAAATGCCTCAGTTTGGCGTTATTTGCTTATTGTAAGAACGTATTTCAAAACTCATGAGAACACACATTAAACTACAATCGATACATTATGTTGGACGCAAATACACATTTTAAGTCTGATTGAGGGGCTGTTCACATGATACCAAAATGACTTTCTTTCCTGAATAAGGTTGAAATGTCATACTAGAACGAGAATTTCATTCGGATTGAAAACCGGAATGAACTCCTTCCGGAATGACTTGTACGGGAACGAAATTTTGTCCCGTTATCATTTGAACAGATACAGAGAAATATACGGATATGGAGTGAACTCGTTCTGGAATGAAGGTCATTCCGGTATCATGTAAACAGCCCCTTAGACAGAAAGCTGAACCCTTGGCTCGCACTAGTTTCCAGTACTTTTGTTTTGATGGATGATTACTATCAATTTTTGTATGTTACTTTTATTGTGGTATCAAAGAAACGCCTAATCATTGGTGAACAAGTTATGAAAACTTTTTCGACATAAGCTTACCATACCCACACTTTAACCTGTTAAAGACCCTTAATTTCAGCTTAAGCGACAATAACGCAAACACGAGCTAGGTGACTAGACATCCATCCGACCGGTTAGCTCAGTTGGTAGAACACCGGACTACCGTGCGGGAGGTCGCGGGTTCAAACCCCGGCCAGACCAACACTCACTGTTTTTAAAAAATTGAGGAGAAAGTGCTACCTTTGTAATGACATTTGCAAATGGTTAGACTTTCTTGTCTTCTCGGATAAGGACGATAAACCGTAGGCCCCGTCTCACAACTCTTCATAATTGATTCTGTGGAACGTTAAAGAACCCACGCACTGTTCGAAAAGAGTAGGGGACGTAGTCCCCGGTTTGGTGGTCTATCTCTACTAGAATGTGGTTACGGGGGAGGGATTTGCAGTTACAGGCCAACAGTAATTGGCGCAAGCTGTTGTAGTGTCCCTGCCAGGTCTCTGGCGAAGCTAATAAAATAAAATAAAATAAAATAAATAAGTAATAAGCGTGTCAAGATCTAACATTTTGTGAAGTTTTTAAAATGAATTTGTAGGAGTGGAATCAGAGCCACCTTAAATTTTAAAAATAAAAATTGGGGTCACTGAGTTTGTTTTCGAGTTATTATCAAACTCAGGACTGTTTCTAAAACGTTATACTGAAGCTATGGTGATGTATAGTCAAGAAAATTGCCATAGCTTGTTCACCAATTACTGGGCATTTGCTTCATACCACTACGATGGTCTGAAATGATAAAGAGTGGTAGTATTATTATTATTAATCTAAAAAAGTAAAGGTGTTAATCCTACAGCATCAGTTTTGGGTATAGGCTCCCTGTGCATTTAGGCGCCAGTTTTTGCTCGGAACAGTAATCACATGTTTGCTTGCATGCTGAGAAGTTTACAGTCCCGAACACCCCATTTCCGAACAAGGTCGAACGTCGGTTTTTTGAGACTTACCGTAAAAGCTCTATTAAGCCCCCCTTCTCTATTAACCCCCCTCTCTAATAAGCCCCCTGTTTGGAAGTCGTTTTTTGTAATAAGCCCCCCCACCCCCTTCTCTAATAAACCTCCTCCCCCTTTTGGGACATGAGATTTTGTAATTAGTCACTCCTATTCCCTCTTGCGAAATCAGCTTCATGTGGCCCAATTGATTTATTTTAAACAAATATGCACTCAAACACGTAATACTGTTTGCTGCTCTTTCACTGTAGTTGTTTGAGTTTTGTACAAATTAAAACTGTTTTACGACGAAAAAAGGGTGTTTAAGATTTGAAATAAGCTCCCCTCCCTCTTTAATGGGTCTTTAATAAGCCCCCGTTAATGAAACCTGAAATTAAATAAGCCCCCCGGGGGCTTAATAGAGCTTTTACGGTACTGTAAGGTTGTCACAGTCGTCGCATCGCAGTTACAGACCTAAGGTTTCAGAAGTTCTATGGAGGTCATAGGCTCGATTTCCGCCGCTCACTCGGGTCCGGGCTTTCCTCCCCGAGAGAGCGGCTGGACGCGTCGGTTAACCATTGTTGGTTTCAGCCAATGAGCTTACCGCCTGCAGATTTTCGTCTGGCAATGTTGTCGCATAAATTATCATAGCAGAACAGAGTTGTGGAAAATGGCGGACAACGTGGAAAGGATGTGTGTGGCTTACGAGCGAGTTTTGACGACATTTAACATTGAGAATTTAAAAGATTTACAGTGAGAGGCACTGGAAAAGTTGATTAGTGGCCGAGATGTCTTTGTTATTCAACTAACTGGGTCGGGAAAATCCCATATTTTTCAGTCCGCTCCGATGTGTTTCGACACAGTTAGTCCTTTGCTAACCAATGCGAAGTCAATCGTAATTGTGATCTCTCCTTTGGCTTCCCTTATGCAAGACCAAGTACGGTACCTTAAGTCTCTTGGAATCAGTGCGAGTTCATCGGCGATGAACTGAAGAGCGATGAGGCTAAGCAACTGGTAGAACGCGGGGAATTTCAGGTCGTGTAACTGGTGTATGGCTCAGCAGAGGCGTTTTCCTCAACAAAACGATGGCGTGCTATGCTAAGCAGTGACGCTTTCAAAAATAGATTGTCCGCCGTCCTTTGTTGCACCTCTTAACAATGAAGGGCCGTTCTTCGCGCAAATTTGTTTGCATTTGTTGTTGACATCAGAACAAATTCGGTCCTCGATGGCTTTTTTGAGTTGAGCACTATCCATAACTGCGTCCGCGATCGACTTATAACTGCTTCCTCGCACCGAAGCTTTACCGAGCCGATGGAGATCCTTTGATAACACTCCGATTTACTCCCTGATTCATAAGTCACAATTGCCTGAAATAAAGAACATTTTTATAATTTTATTTGAGCCGAACAGGGAAGAAGGATAACGTGCACGTTCTGTCAAATAAATTGTAAACAAATAAATTTAATTAATTAACGCTTACCTGTACCTCAAAATATCTCCTTAGCAGTGGACTTCTGGCGTTTCCTTCACCAAAGGCGCATCTTGGACGGGACCAATGGGCCAAACTACTGGTACTTGAACAGGCATGGGACTTGGTTTGGGTCGAATCTCTCCAAATGACAAGCTTTTTGTGGCCTTTTTCCTTCCTTCATCCGTTACATGGCGAAGAGATTTCAACGGCGCAGCAACACTTGGCGAGATTGACGAGTCTGTAGGAACGCCTCGCTTCGGCCGGTTATTTGCTGTAAACTTTTCTTTCAATGAATGCTGGAGAATTTTAATCTCCTCTCGGATCTTTTCAAGGCGCTTAACATCTCGATAGCAGCGCTCGTTGCAGATGGTAACTGTCCATGTTTACACTCGAGAGAGGGACATCCATTATGTTGCAAATTCTGTTTCGCAAATCAGACACTTTCCATTTAATCTAGTTTTCTTCCTAGAGTCAGGAAACTCACAGACACAGAATACGCATCCAGTATTCGTTTGAAATTTTTTGGGTGTATCCTCGCTAGCACATTCGCCATCCATTACAACATTGCGTATTTGCGCGCGAAATAAGAGCCTGGTCCTCACTAGCGACACAAGCACAAGCATAAAGCCGCGGCTACACGAGCGATCTTTCGCTCGCGCCGGTGATGCGGTTTTTTCAATTTTGTCGCGTCACCAGTGCGCGATGAAAATCGCAAGTGTAGCCACCCTTGAACTGGCAACACAACAGGTAAAAAGTCGCAAGAAAAAAATCGCGAGAAATTGAATGAGTTTAACTTTTCGCGATTCTTTTTCTGCGATTCTTTGAGCTGTCGCATCACCTGTGCGAAGGTGGCTACACGGGTGATTTTCATCGCGCGCCGGCGACGCGACAATTTTACAAAAAATCGCATCACCATCGCAAGCAAAAAATCGCTCGTGTAGCCGCGGCTTAAGCTTATGCGCCGGTGAGGACAGCCGTGACATAAGCATAAGAATGTCAAAACCTTGCGTTCGTCTTATGCTTATGCTTATGCTTATGCTTATGCTTGTATTGCTGATAACATGGCTTAAATAAGGAACATTTGGAGTCTGATTTCACATCCGGTGACATCTGAGACGCATAAATTACAGACAAGGTCGCCGGGTCACGCGTCCAGCCGTTCTCTCTCGGGGAGGAAAGCCCGGACCCGAGTGAGCGGCGGAAATCGAGCCTATGGAGGTCACTGTGAACAGAGTCGAAAAGGTAACAAAGGGTTTAAACAGTCTTGATTTAACCGAGTGTCGTGGTCTTACGGAACAGTTTCTTCATCGACGGTTACAATAGGTGCAGCTGAGTGCCGGAAACTGGTGTCATTCACTGTAGAAACTCGAACAAAGTGAAAGCCAGCTTATGATCCTATAAAACAATCCCCTCTCTACGAAATGCGTATCTAATAATGCTCCAGGAAAACCTTCAGTTTTTGAGCATTTAAAATTTGTATATTTTTATTATACATTGTAAGTTTGAAATTTCTCATAGATCATCTCTTAAATTACCGTCTAATAGAAAAATAAAACATGCAAAGTTGAATGCACTGCTGCTTAAAACGATTATGACGCCAGCTATTAATATTGTTATGGTAATAACGTATGTTTAACATAAAATAGTTAAATAAATTTGTTATAATTTCAAACGTTTTGTCTCAAAAAAGGTTTTATATCCGTGCACGGTTTTTGGCCTTAATGTAAATAACATTTTTGTTAAAATGAACTAACCTTGGCAAAGGGAAAAATCATCTACCTAAAACAATCCCCCCCCCCCACCCCACAGAAAAGCAGACACTATTTCAGAGGCCTTCCAGGGGGTGGTCGGGTGTCGCTTTTTTGTGACTCGTTCACGACTATCTGTCATTAGGGACAATCAACCTTGTTCTCAGGGTCTCTCCTCTTCCCGCCCCCCCCCCCCCCCCCCCCTGGAGCGAGAAAGAAGAGACCTCAGACCCTGGGAACGAGGTTGGGGACAAATGTCTTTGTCACAAAGAGAATGGAAAGTGAATATTCACTGATGCAAACTGTCGCGCTTTTTCTGTCAATTTCTGTCTGTTGTTGATGTTTTTAGAGAAGATTGTCGCCAAGTCGCCTGTTTTCGGAGTCATGTCGCTTGTTGCTTCTACCCCTTAGAAGGCATCTTTTTAACTACATAAAGTTCACATTCATAGCAAATATGCTCAGAAGGCATTTTTGTTCACACTTTGCTTGCTATCTGAACCACGCCTTTTGTGCCTTCTTCAAAAGTAAGGGCACCATCTTTTGCGAATATCCTGGTGATGCTTATTCCAGTTTAGAAATGAGAAGGTACCACAATTAATATGGTTTTTCCAAAAGAATGCAGATTCTGGAAATTAAACAGAGTACAGTTGGGGGAAGTAACCAGAGGAGTGAGCCAAACAGTCTGAAATGAAGGTGTTAACTTCATTCCCAGAGTTCAACGGGTCCCGTGTGATTTTCCCGTCCAAACTTTTGCAGAAGAATTCATATTCTGTCTATTGCGAGTACACGGCATTGTTTCCATTTTGCTATTGGGAGCAGAATGAATGAAATAACTTGTTATGAAACAATTTCAATAATTATAATAATTACGCATATTCTGTGTATTCCGAGTAAACTGTATCCTGTCCATTCTGCTATTGGGGACAGAATGAATGGAATAACTTGTACTGTAATAATTACAATAATTATGCATATTCTGTGTATTCCGAGTAAACTGCATTCTGTCCATTCTGCTATTGGGAATAGAATGAATGGAGTAATAACTTGTTCATTTCGAACATGGGATACGCCCCAAAAGAACGCACATGAAGTCTATTCCAAGGATTCCTGTTCGGGCATGTTGCCAAAAGAACGCGCTTTAAGTAAAGTTTAGGATTTGTACCAGATGTTCTTTAACATCTGTGGGACGTTAAAGGGAACCTCTACTTTTACAACAAATTGACCCTAAACTGTTGCAAATAATATATATTTTCCCTTTTAGATTTCCCAGGAGCTGCCATTTTGGATTTCATGACGTCATTTGGTTGCAGCTATTGTCAGAAAGTAAATGACACAGAACATCTTTTGTGTGAAACAAATGAGCAACTAAATGACGTCACAAACTCAAAAATGTTGGCACCCAGGAAATTCAAAAGCGAAAACAGGCGATAATTATATCCATTTTTTGTACACTTAAATGCTATTTCCATGATTAAAAAAATTTGAATCTAGTGTACAATTATTGTTTCTAACAATTTAGTGCCAATTTGTTGTAAGAGTGGAGGCTCCCTTTAAAGAACCCACACTCTATTCAAAAAGAGTTGGGAATGTAGTTGCTGCTGCGGTGGTCTATCCTCCT
>JAEMWC010000242.1:330000-385000 GCA_016490735.1 Pachyseris speciosa | reverse complement strand
GTATTTGTAATTACTAGGTCAGTCTAAGATGTTATTGCCTCTAGTGGGGTGCTCCACTAACTGGAATAAATAATAATCCATAAGAAGGCTTGTAAAACTAGCTTCCTCACCAGAAGACGAGTACGCGAAACCTGAACCTTCCACCCACTGAATATCTGGGAAATTAAAATCTCCTACTGCCAAGATTGAGTAGTAATGGTCAATCTCTAATGATTGTAGAAAACCAGAAAATCTTGACACAAAATCAAAGTCACTCGGTGGTCGATAGCAGTTGATGACTAAAATACTACGATCATTTTTCAAGCTACCAATTTCGACAACAACCATCTCGAGGCTAGAGAAGTCCGACGGAATAGGAACTTGAGATGACGACAACAAGGCTTTAACTGCTGTTTAAGTTCCTCCGCCGGATCTACCCAGACGATCGGATCTGTAGATGTCATAACTAACAGGCAAAATCTCTTGATCACTAACAGAGTCATTGAGCCATGTTTCTGTTAAGCAAATAATGTCAAGGTCTTGACCGTAAGCAATATCTTGTAGAAGACTAATTTTTGACTCAAAGGACGATTCGACTGCACGAACAGCTTTTAAACTCCTGACGTTTTGTACGTAGCAGCTCAAAGATGACTGAGTCGGTCCAGGATTAGTCGATACGTCGCCACAGCGTACAAGAATCTGCTTTTCAATAGAGATCGCTAAACAAAGGTAGCCATGTTTGAGAGGCTTGACGAGTGGCCGTTGTAAACTTGAAGTTCCCTCGCAGCTTTTAACTTCATTCCGAATACTAAATCTTGGAACAAGTGGTGAGTTAATGCAGTTATGACTTGATTGCGACTGCAAGAATGCCAAGGAAAAGAAGCACAAGTACCACAAACGAAAAAATGAGGAGCAAGCAACTGACACGTCCGCCGCCATCTTTGGCATACCCTCTTCATACCTTCTTCATTTGTGTAAACGTTATCAGCCATTTTACCAATGTTATTAGCTTGCGCGCAGCTGCATGGGTTTTTAATGCTCATAATCATGTTTCAACAGCAACAGCTCCAAGCCACCCACCGTGCAAATTAAATTAAATTAAATTAAAATGAAATTAAGTTTAACTCCAAATTATGACTGGAGAAAATACCTGGAAGGATTAACACAAGGCCAGCGACAAGCCACTGAAAATGTTCTCGCGAGTGAGAGTTCAGTTTATTCAAAAACAACCACGAAAGCAGTGGAAATGGCCCTGCAAAGAGCTGCTGAAACTGATGAAGTCGTTTGTTATACATTTTCTTTCTTCGCGCGTCGCACTCTGTGCTTGCGAGGTTGTCCCACTTGATGCCGTCGCAAAGTTCGCTAATGCTCGCGTATTGGACCAACCAGAGGAGCTGATTAAAGGAACAATTTTGAGGTCCAGTATGATTCTTGTTTCATCTGACGAACAAGAGCAGTGCCTATATTTAAGATTGCGTAATATTGTACACGTCGTGCTAAAACAAGATGCGATTTGTAAACAGGAGCCATCGGAAAATGACCAGAACATGGCGGAAGCAGTTAAAGTATTTCAATCGATGCTTAAAGCCGAAGATGGAAATTACGCACTGTTGAAGAAATTGACCTCGCATTGCAAATCTTTACTTGAGCACTTGGCGTCTCGTTCTTCTTCTCCTGAAACACCTTTGGTAAACATATTGACGCCGTTTAAAATTGATTACGAAATTCTTTAATGGTTATACTCTTTTGCTTATGCTTGTAGTAGTTCGTCTGATCTTATATTTGCAACACACGTCGTAGATTTAGCGCGCAGGGTACTAAAGAACATAAGCGATGATGAAGAAGAAGCCTTAATGGAACTGGAGGAAGAATTTTTAACTTGGGTGGATTGGTTTATCTCAGAATTGGAAACTATAGTGAGGCGAAAGAATTTCACGAGAAGTCGCTGATGATTGAAACAAAGAGTTACTGTGAGGAACATTCAAGGGTTGCAGCAAGTTACCTTAACCTGGAAATTGTGTGCAGTAGCACTGGAGAATACACGAAAGCAATAGAACTTTACGAAAAGGCACTGGCGATTCAGAAAAAGATTTTCGGTGAAGACAACTTGGACGTAGCAGCAAGTTATGTTAACCTTGGAAATGTGTACTACAGCACTAGAGAATACACAAAAGTAAAAGAACTTTACGAAAAGGGGCTGGAGATTCAGAGAAAGGTTGTCGGCAAAGAAAATGCCGGCGTAGCAACAAGTTATCATAACCTGGGAAATGTATACAGCAGCACTGGAGAGTACACGAAAGCAAAAGAATTTTACGAAAAGGCGCTGGAGATTCAGGAAAAGATTTTCGGCGAAGATAATGAAGACGTAGCAAAAAGTTATCATAACCTAGGAATTGTGTACAGCAGCACTTTAGAATACACGAAAGCCAAAGAATTTTACGAAAAGGAGCTGGAGATTCAGAAAAAGAATTTCAACGACGACAGTGAAGATGTAGCAAGAAGTTATCATAGCCTGGGAATTGCGTACAGCAGCACTGGAGAATACACAAAAGCGGAAGAACTGTACGAAAAGGTATTGGAGATTCAGAAAAAGATTTTCGGCGAAGAAAACGCGGCTATAACAAGAACGAAAAATAGTCTTGCTGAGATGAATGATCTCATTGCTAGTAGCAGACAGTCAGCAAAGGAAAATATTTTACTTGAAGTAACTGAGGATTCGGAAAACCGCGTTAAAACATTTGCAAGCCGCATGAATAACCATGAAACTGTCAGATGTTGTAATTGTGTTGTTGTTTGATTATGGTGTTTCATAGGCGCACCATATCCCTTTTTAACTCGGAAAATAGCTATATTCCAGTGCCGTCGTGAGACTGATCTCGCAGTATATGCTTAATGTTAACACGCCATATAGTCACCCTAATCGATTATTCCCGTACACTTCGAATGTCCTTAAATTCCTGTGGTACTTGAGGTGCTTTGGTTATCTGAGGTGTTTTACTTACTTGAGCTGCTTTACTTACTTGACTTTATATGGGAATAATCTATGAAGAGGACTATATATATATATAGGCCAAGCGTGAGGTCAAGATGGCGGGATATTGGCCAAGTTTTTTTTTTAATGAAACTAAAATAATACTAATTAATCACTATTTATCCTGAAGTGAATAAATAAAAAAATAAGCAAATAAATACTCATATTGATAAAATGAATATTAATCTTAATACAATTAATATTAACATTAATAAATTTTAATGTTGATTTTAACTCGGAAAATGTCAAAAGGCATTTCCAAGTTACAGTATAATATTCTGCCCTGGGTATCGCTATTCTTGGAATGTAAATAAGGTACAGGGAATCGCTCTGGCTTAGGACAAGCCCAAACCACGCGAAGAGTCTGGAGGAGGCACTCCAAAAAGAAACCCGATTTCTTCGCGGGGTGGGAGGGTGGGTCACTAGATCTAAACTAAACGGCGGCCTAGAGTAGAGTTCAAGGGGTGGGCCCAACGTGGTCCTTTTATATTCATAATTAGCATACCCCCAGGGCATTATATTAATATATACAAATGACTTTGCACAGGTGTGAGCCTCATTTCGCGGTAAACTTGGTTTTCACGTGACGTCAAAAAAACTAAAATTCAAAAGTAAACAGACTTCTTATCTTCATCACGTAAATGGTAAGTGCTTTGTTTTGAAAATAGAGCAGTTTGAATTTCAGATTTTTTGTCGGTGTGTGACATAAAGATAAATGTTCACAAGCACGTCACGTACATGAAAACATCGATTCATCGTGTTTTTGAGGTTTGAAAAGCCAACATGACAAGAGAAGCTCAGCTGAGAGAAGAAAGCCTTTGAGATAGCCAAAGTAAATTCCAGATGTTTTCACTCGTTTCCGGCCGACATATTGGTGCCCCTCAGGGGAACACCAACATGGCGTGTCCCCTTGATTCATAGCCCCCCTTGATTCTTATACGGTTGTTTGATTAATAAAAGAGCATGTAGAGATAATTTGCACTTGTGGCTCCCTTGTTTAGTATAAGCTCGCGTATGTATTGTTTAGATTGTGTAAATAATTTACTGAGGCAGCAGCCCACAAATTGTCACAGTGCTATGTCATTTAAGACAAGATCGTTTGACGTTTACACTGTTATTCAAGCAATGAAAACGTAAAGCTTGTGGGATGTGGCTGGAGTGACAAGGATACTCCACAAATTAATGTGATCAAGTAAGCTGAAGCCACTCAAAAGGCACTAAGGCCACAAGGTAGCGGGCATTACCCCCTTAAAGAGCATGTAGAGATCCCCAAGCCACAAGTCTTTGGTAGATTTAAGGGGTAATGCCTGCTACCTTGTGGCCTTAGTGCCTTTTGAGTGGCTTCAGCTACACTGTTATTCACACTACTGGTGTGAAATATCGACATTAATTTTTTTGAACTGAGCTTGCTCTCATGTTTATAATCTGTACCGTCGCTCGTGTGAACAGGGTTTACATCATCTTTTACAGTCGCTTATACGTGGTTTGTGAAGTCCTTGTATTAACACTGATTTAGTCCAGCGCAAGGTTGAACAAGAGGGTGCACACAGACCAATGATACAGCCTTGCAAGGCCACCCAGTAATAAGCTTATGCTTTGCGTATTATTATTATTATTATTATTATTATTATTATTATTATTATTATTATTATTATCATAAAAATTACAATTTCCTCGATTGTGATTAGTTTAAAAAAACTCCTATTTTCCACTAATTCACGTGCCAAGTTGTTATCGGACAGTTTGTTATTGGACACTTTGTTATTGGACAGTTTGTTATCGGATAGTTCAATAAGCCAATCACATTCAAAGTTGTATTTTAAATCAACCAATCACATTCAAAGTTGTAGTTTAAATCAACCAATCACAACCTTGGTTACAATCACCATACATTTTTCAGAGCAACATTAAAAAATTTACGCTTCCTTTGTCAGTCTTTTAATGCAAAATTTCCTTCCCTTTTATAACTTGGCTCTTCCTCTTTTCTCGGAAATTGTAATTTTTATGATTAATTGGTAATAAGACTTCGTGTCGTCCAATTCGGTCTGTAATCATACTCGTGATAAACAAATCGGACTCCCGCTGCGCGGTCGTCCGATTTTGTTATCACTCGTATGATAACAGACCGAAATGGACTCCACTCAGTCCTATTACCATTACTAATCGCGCTCATATTTTCAAATCCGCCTCGCGCTTCGCGCTCGTCTGATTTTGAAATTACTCGCGCAATTACTCCCTGAATTGTACTCCACTCGGTCCAATTACTATTACTTATTATTAAGATATGCTTTTGAGGCGAGTTTTGCAAAAACATTCTATTCCTTTATCAGTCACCATTATAAAGAGATTTAATTTGTTTGTTACTCGCGCGTTGGGTATAACTCATGACTGCAATAGAAACGGGTTTCCGCTTTCAATGTAGCCTCCTATGCAGACGCTCTTTGGGCTCGTCACGCGTTCCTAAAGGCGTCTGCGTAGGAGGCTACTTTCAATGTGACAAGCAGTCGTATTATCGCAAGCTTTTCAACCTCTTGTACCGTCTGGTTGTTTCACCTGATGAGGCAGAATTGATCTTGTGTTCCTAACAGTGAAATTTAGCGTCGTTAAATCGAGACCAGGTACGTACAGTAGAGATGCGAACATAGTGATAGCTTTGGATAGGGTCCGAACCCGTTGGATAACGAACTGAGTCTATTTACTCTTAATGTCGAAGAAAGAAATTTCAACATATTATTTATCACTAGAATCACGAAGAGGTTGTGTATTAGACGGCCTGTAACAGACTTTTGTGACGATTTTGATCTTCCTCGAAAGAAATCGTAGTATCTTTACTATCTTTCTTCTTCTCTGAAGCAGGTTTGAGAGATAATTTGTTATGACGCACGTAATATCTATAGTGTTTTGTAGAAGGTCGCGCGATTTGATCCGACGCTTGGTAAATATCATCGCCTTTCGGTTGCAGTCGGAAGCCGCTGGAAATTTGATTGATGTCGGGCACTGAGAACCGCAGTTGTCGGTTGAGGTTCGCGTGTTATTGAAAGGCACAGCAAGCGAAATCTAGAGTTTTTACCACCTTTTGCTAAGGCATACTGCAAGGACTGTTTCAGACAGCGACGCCATTGGATTTTGGGTACTCGAGCATGCGCTTTGAAGTCTATATAGCCAGATTTTGGCTACGATCAATATGGAGTTTCCCAGGGCCTTCGAGGCGCGAAGCCCGAGAAGAGCTCTGGGGTCGAGAATGGCTTTGCGCCTCGAAGGCTCTGGGAACTGGCTATATAGACTTCAAAGCGCATGCTCGACTACCCAAAATCCAAAATGGCGTCGCTGTTTGAAATAGTCCTTTGCAGTATGCCTTGTGCACCTATCAATGTTAGTCCCGAAGGGGTGGGGTGGGGGGGGGGGGGGGGGGGGGGGGAGAGAGATACGGGATGAGGTGGGGACTTTGATCGACATTTCCTGCCCTTGGTGGGGAATTTTGACCAACTTTGAAGAGAATGTTGGCCCCAGGGTGGGGAAGTTTGATCGAACTTGAAAACTGATATAATGTTCATCAGCTTGGACTTTGCCATGGTAAAATACACGCTGCGATGCTGCCCTCTTGAAAACCGACAGAGCAAAGCCTAGATATGAGTGACTTGCCATCATGAAAATATTCAGAGGTCCCTGAGCACGAAAAAGATGGAGGAAAGAAAGGTAATGATTTTTGCCCAATCTGTCGTTACTATAAACCATCGGTTTCTTTCCGTGTTCTTTCATTCCCGTCGTTAAAAGGAAAAATGTTTAAACCTGGAGTGTTTGTATTTTTTAAGCATTTAACAGGTCAACCTCTTGGATCTCAATCCATTCAGTGGGGAACTTTGAACTCGAAACTTTATTCCAAGGGTGGGGAGGTTTGACACAAAATTTGCGTTTCCGATCAAAGTCCCCACCCTATCCCGTATCCCCCACGCCCTCGGGACTAACATTGATAGATGCATTAGCAAACGGCGGTAAAGACTCTTAATTTCGCTTGCTGTGCCTTTCAATAACACACGAACTCTGAAGTTCAAATCTCAGCCGACAACTGTGGTTCTCGCTGCCCGACATCAATCAAATTCCGACTGCAACCGAGAGGCGATGATCGATGATTTATGACCCAAAGCAGTTTCAAGCATCAGAAGCGTGGCGGCTGAGTCCGTTGATTTCGGATAGTTTCAGTTATTTGAGGACCTATCCATCGAAACTTCCCGACTCAGGTTAGGCAATTCACCGAATCTTGACTTACGTGGTTTTCTTGAGTTTGGTGTGTTTGATCGATTTTATATTTTCATTTGTTTTTATAGTGAGAAGTAGCACAGTACTTGGAAATAAAAGCAGGGGAAGTTTGTGACTCTGAAACGACCCTTTTCGTTCTTCCTAAGCGATGGACACACAAAACACTGAAGGACGACGGCGTCGAAAATTACATCAATAAATAACAATTTATGCTTGTTGAACTGGGCCATCGTCTTTCATCTCATTCCTTTGCACTGTTATTTGAGATAAAGAATGCGGGATTTATGAGTCTAAAGCCCGTATTAAGTGCACATGATTCTTTAATACTTTTAAATGCAAATGGCTTTTTCGCCCCGAAGTGTGTACGGGAGGTTTGATCGATGGAAGCCAAAACGCGGTTTGGCGGTTGGCGCTTGAAAATGAAATTCAGTATAATTATGAAAATCGTAGTAAAGGTAGAGCAGAAATCAATTATATTGAAGCTGTTGTTTGTTCAAGGACGGACGTTTTAGGGGTTTCACTCATGTTTATTTTGTGAAATATTTTTTGAAGCTAGTTCGCTTCACAAGAGTAATCGTTCAGTTTTTCGCACGAACCGAGTTGGCCAATCAGAAGCAATTTCATTATTTCAACTGATAACCAATCAGAGCTGGAGCTTGCTTAGAGTTCCCCAGAGCTCTTCTCGCCGTCACGCCCGTTAGACATGCGCAAAAGGGAAGAGCTCTACGAAGAGCTCTACGAGGCCCGAGTAATATTACTTGTAACGGTAAGTGCAAATGAGTGGCTCTGGAGACGAGAATGACAGGAAGTGCGCGGTCATTTATCACTTAATTCTTGGTGCGCATTCAGAAATTCGAATTTTCCGTTGCAACCAGAGCCACTCGTAACGGTAAGTCAAAACGAATGGTTCTGGGGACGAGAAGGGTACTCTGTACAGACGACAGACTACGTTCAGCGCGCGCATGCGTACTTCGCTATCTCATTCGTTTGCCTTGTATCCAATGATACCGCGGTTTGTTTACGCAGCTTTTTCAGGTGACTGTCAAAATGGCGAACGAGGAAGGTCTTGTCAACGTGGCGGAAGACACCCCTAATCGAAAGCGCAAACAAAGTAAAACCGAAAGCGAAGAGATGGAATCACGACAATTCCCGTTTAAGGTAATTTCTCTGAAATAAAAGTGACAATAGATTTTTGTTCAAACTTTGTCCACTGAATATTTATGATACGAGAACTTCAATTTTGAAATAAAAAGGGGATGCCCATGCTCATTTGATCTCATTTAGGAGCTGAGACATTGAAAATGACCCATTTTGGCGTTATTTGATGCTTATTGTAAGAACGTATTTCAAGTTATTGTAAAATCTTTGTGAACCAAAACTCATGATAACACACATTAAACTACAGTTCATACATTATAATGGACACAAATAAACATTTTAAGTCTGATTTAGAGAGAAAGCTGAATCCGTGATTAAAAATTTGAACCCAATTTCTTGACATGGTCACTACAGGGCCCGCGGAGCAGTTTTTAAAGTGGGAAGGGGGGGCTCCCGCATTTTCAAGTGAGGGAAGGGGACTAACTCTAAAAATAATTAAAACGCATATAATTCCGTTTAATTCATAACAGGAGCACTCAAGGAGCCAAATCAAGCACTGAAGCGGCAGAAAGGCATTTTGAAGTACCAAATTCTGTCTAAGGTGGCGTTTTCGTAAGCTAAAAGAAGTTCATCTGTTCGGATTCCCTAGCTGAAATTTTAACACTGTTAAATCGACGCCGAAAGCCCAAGGCGAATTACCCTCCACCAAACAGATATCTACCGAAACTTGTCGTTGGGTTATATTCTATTAACTCAAAAAATCAGGTGATATTATTTTTTCTACACTTTTCGACTCGATTCAAGCATTTAGAGAGGGGGGTTAGTGACAAAATAGACTTTGTAATCACACTAAACGAAATCTGTGAACGAAGGTAGAGTACAATCATAACTTTCGTTCATTTATTCGCTTACTGTCACGAAATCGGATTCTCTGCATGTACCGGAAATTCCTTTTTCGATTGTCGTTACGACCAAAAATCATTTGCCACGTCAGTAAGGCAAAGGTTGTCTGTTCAGTCTTTTTAAGTGTTTAGTACTGAGTCTTTTCTTTGAGCCTTTCTTGAGTAACTCTTCAAGAGTTTATACTTTCACAGACAACATAGAACACGTACTTTAAAACGCGCCTTATGTCTAGAAGTTACCCTAAGAAAATTGTGGAACAGATACTCTCAGAAGTTAACTATGCTGACAGAAAAACAGCTCTAACACAGAAACAGAGAACGCACAAGGCGCTTCCAACCTTCGTGACACAATTTGAGCTATCGTTACCATGTTTGAAAAACATACTAATGGACAAATAGCATCTAATACAAGAACAACCATTACCGAAGAGAGATATTCAAGGAACCTCCCTTGATTTCTTATAAAAAAAAAGGAAAATCGCTTAAAGATATGCTTGTTAAAGTAAAACTATAAAGGCCGTACGCGTGAACAACACAATGGGCACACAGCAGGAGTCGCGTCAGAAGACTACAACTAAGTGTATGAATTGTAAGAGTAGTGGTTAAAATTTATTCCATCAGACAGGATCGATAGGAACCAATCATAAATTTGGATGCTTTCGCGCGAGGCCGCCACCTTAAGCCAAGCACTATTATCCGTGAAAGTATTTTTTTGGATATGCCTTTTACTTAATTTATTATTTTTTCCGCAAAAAGTGGGGGCCCTGACCCCCCCGACCCCTCCTCCTGCGCAGTCCCTGCACTAAACTGCAAATAGAAAAGACCACAGTTTATCCGCTATTTTTCTTATTTATTCAATTTTCAGCAATAGAAATCAGATCAGTCTCAGACTGAGCTTATGATAAGTTGATTACCATGACTGGGAAAAAAGGTGGGGTGCCCGCGCTCGTTGGTGAGCTATAGCCATTTTTCAACTACTTGTCAACCAGTTATTGGTTTCAAGGAGACGATAACTTCAGAGGGAAATTATCATTTCTAAAATAAGACCTCTTGCTTATAAGACTTGCCGTGAGTTTAAGGAAACAAGTTTCCTTAGTTTCGTAAGTTTTGACCTTGACTGCGTGACGGCAGCAACTCAAATAGAATACATCATTTTAGTCAGGTTGAGTCATCAAACATCTGATACGATGATGGATGTTTGATCTATTGCCATTATGCGTGGCTTAATACGGAGTTAAAAATTAACACCTGAAATTCGCGTCATTTACTTTACGGTAACGTAAATGATATCTACAAGGTCGCAATATCATTTTGAAAAAAATATAAACGAATCCCGAGAGATTTCTTTTTTTCAATAAAATGTACACGAACACCCGTCGATAGAATGGAGCTATAGTCTCCTTTGACTTTCTTCACAGAGAGGGGAAGTCAAATCGATGGTAACGTAAATTACAACTGAAAGCGTGTACGGCCATTAGACTTACAGCCGACCAGAATTTTAGCCAGCTATTCCCATAACCTGGTCTTATACTGAAATTAACTTGAACATTTACATGTTTAACTCATAGTACATTTATGTTTTACATTGTTAAGGAACAAAATTAACATTTTCAAGCTTGCTCATGTTTCTGGTTACCTTAAACTATGCGACAGCTTTAATATCATTGTACTAAGAAAAGAATTTCATCCGAAAAGCTCGCCACTGGTTTGGTGAGTTGTCTCGATCTTTACTTTAGTGAGAAAATATAAAATAAGGAGAAAGAAGGCAAATAAGGTAAGATTTCAATGTTTCATTTCCATTCTTAGCCATGCGACACCTAATTTTTCAAATGCTTGTAATAAAGAGAGCCAAAAAATAATATTACATATCATAGGCAATCGAAACTTTTCATATTACTTATGACATGGAAGTTATGAAAGATCCCATAAAAAATGTTTTGCTGCAAATAAGCTCTAAAATCTAAATTTTCCTACATGCGACACCACTTGCACCCGTTTACGTAGAATGGCTGCTGAACCAACTCAAAATAAAAGAAAAAAAGAGTGTAGCATCCATCTAACAAAGTATAGGTTCAGGACATTTCCGGAAACTGGTGTCATTCACTGGAAAAACTCCAACAAAGTGAAAGCCAGCTTGTGATCCTATAAGATTCCCCTCTCTAATAACGCCCCAGGAAAACCTCGAGTTTGCTGAGCATTTACTTTTATTATACATTGCAAGTTTGAAATTTCTCATAGAACATCTCTTAAATTAACATCCAATAGGAAAATAAAACATGCAAAGTTGAATGTGCTGAAAGCTGTTAACAATATTGTTATGGTGATAAAGTACGTTGAACATAAAAAAAGTTATATAAATGCATTAAAATTGCAAAGCGTTTGTTCAAGAACAAGCTTTATATTCATGGATGGTTTTGGGCCTTAATGTTAATATCATTTCTTGTTGAAATGAACTGACCTCGCCTTAACCAAAGGGAAAAATCTTCCATTTAGCCAATACCCCCTCCCCTCCCCACCCCGACCACACCAAAGCAGTTGCTTTTTCACCTACATAAAGGTCAGATTCGTAACAAAATTAATGATACCTTTTTTCATTTATTTCTTTATGTTTTAAAAAAGGCATGTTTGTTCACACTGTGCCTGCAATTTGAGCCATGCCTTTTGTGCCTGCTCCAAAAGTAAGGGCACATTCTTTAGGGAACTTTCTGGCTGTGCTTATTTCAGCTTAGGAATGAGAAGATACCAAAATTAATATGGTTTTTCCAAAATAATGCATATTCTGCAAATAGAGTACTGTTGGTGGAGGCAACCTGGGGAATGAGCTGAAAAGTCTGGACTGAAGGTGTGAACCTGACCTCTGGTGTTTGGAGCCCTGTGCGATTTCCTTGACCAAACTTTTGCTAAAGAATGCATGTCCTGTGTATTCCAAGTAAGCTGTATTCTGCATTCTGTCAATTTCCGGCCTTTCCCTAGATCAAGGTACCACGGAAAGCCATAGAAGTCTCGAGCAAAAATTTCTCACTAAAATATTGGTCGTAGAAGACCAATGCTTTGAAAACCTGCAACATTCCCAAATCCCGGACTATGGTTGAAATGAAGCATTTTTATTGCAAAATAATAAGTTTTTCAGATTTCATGACCGTGGAAACTAACCGAAACTCCCAATTTTCACTTAATGACTGTTTATTCTCTTTGAAAACCAAAATCGCCCTCAGACAACACCAAAATTCACGCAACTTTGTCTTGAAGTTTTCACGACAAAAATTCCTATTGAAGTTAAAAGTTTAAATTGGCAGCGAACTTTGACTCCACCTCTTGAAATCTGTTCCACATTTTTCTGCTCACTTCTTTAGCGCAACGTGGTAAACACTATTTGATTTCAGTTGCTCTCACGGTCTGTAATTTTCACGTTTGTGACCCAAAGGAATTCTGGGATATTCTTGCCTAACAGCAGTCTGCCAATTTCCATTTTACATATTTTTTTATAAGTGCTGAGCCCCCCGGTCCTGCTGGAAAAACATTGCACCGATTGCATTTAATTTTATTTACAAGTCAAAACTTGCCAAAATTGCCATGTCAGGTTCCGGAATCCACTCACAAAACGACTCAAGAAAACTTCACTCCGTGGATTGCCATCACTCGCTCAAATACTTTGAGCGGCCCACTTTGTGTGACATTGCTTCTCACCTCTGTTTTCTTTCAAAGGATTGCCTCTACCCATCATCCCAGCTTTATGGTGCCAGGCAGGGGGCTTCTGAGGTGCAAAATGGCTCTCGAAAAACACGTAAATCAAATAAGCAACGAATTGTAGCTGCAGTGTTCGTTTAGAAATGAACGACAACTAGCACGACAAGCGTGATGAGCGTGACAACAAAGATAGAGCCTTCGGTGTTGTGGACCAGTGAAATCGCCATGGTAACCCCTTATGTGGAGTAGCCAGGTTGATTTGACCCCGATCCTACACTCCGAAAATTGCAAAAAAAGGCGACCAAATCGACCGGTGGAGAAAGAGGTAATCCCCATGGTATCAACGAGCGCTTTTTATCCAATTAATTTATTCCTGTTTTTCACGTTACCATGTTACCACCAATAGCGTAGCCCCATACTCTGTATATAAACCATACACAACCCACAATTTCTCGATTCGCTCCAACGAAGTGCTAACGCTTGAAACGTTAGCTTTCAGAATCCCTGTACGATGGTCAATTTACATTGTCAACTCCGTTGATAAACCAAATTTTCGTGTTTCACTCCCCCACCGACGCAGCACCAGTTTCATTAGAAACAAGACGCTCTATGAGCGTTAACTCGGGATACTTTCGGCTTCTGGAACAAAAAAGTATCCCGAGTTAACGCTCATGAGGCCATGTTACACGAGGCAATTTTTCTTGCAACTCGCAACGCAACAAACTTTGCGTTGCAAGTTGCGAGAAAAAATTCACGTGTAACACCCCATTTTGCAACTGCAATTGTTGCGTTGCGAGTTGCGAGAAAAGTAGAACGACCCTCTACTTTTCGCAACGTTGCGAGACAAGTTGCTTGCGTGTGACATCCCCTCTGCAACTCGCAACAACAATTTTGTCAGAATGGGCCAATCAGAGCTCATCTTTCGCTCGCGGGAGATTTCAAGATGGCGTCCGCCATCTTGTTTGTTATTGTATGCGTTGCAAGTTGCGAAAAAAGGTGCCAACGTGTAACATACCCTCTGCAACTTGAAAGGTTTTTTATTCGTCATTGTTGCGTTGTGAGTTGCAAGAAAAATTGCCTCGTGTAACATGGCCTTATGAGTGTTAACTCGGGATACTTTTTTGTTCCAGAAGCCGGACGCACGCTTTCTGATTCTCGAAACTATCCGGCTAATGGTTTGCTTTTGGGTTCACGTAAGACCTTTTCAAAGCTCGTTAAACCGTTTTGAGAGTTGCCATCCATATTCGTTGTCAGCTGTTGTTGTTTACTTCTAGATTAAGTGGCAACATCTGGAGTTTTTTCTCTCTGCAAAGCTTGTAAACAAACTCGAAAACACAAGGCGAATCGTTTCCGTGTATGTGACGTGTTTTCTCAGATGCAATCCAGATGTCGCGCATTGTAAAAAGAACTTGAAATTCAAACTGCTCTATTTTCAAAACAAAGCGTGTTACTTGGCTTAAATGTCATTTACCTGATGAAGGTAAAAAATCTAAATGTTTAATTTTAGTTTTTTTTTCTGACGCACGTGAAAACCAAAAATTCGCAATCTTGTCTCTAAATATAGAACTGTCACAGCGATTGAGTTGTGGTATAATCCGGATCAAATTACATCAAAACAACTTTGCGATTATCTAAATATAGAACTGTCACAACGTTCTAATTCGAGTCAGCACGTGCGAGGCTTCCAACGTTGTCTTAAATTCGGCAAACCTTTTCACACGGAGAGTCTGTACTGTATTAAAATCCAGCTTCACAACTTTACAAAGATATGTGTAGGAAAATTTGTTCCGCGGTCGAAGTGGATTATTTAACCTTGAGTGTTCACTTGCGGTCACGTATTAAATGGAAGGTATCACATTACGAAAACAACTTTGTGCAAAATCTGTAATTTTTATGTCACAGCATTCGAATTCGACTTGTGATATCGATTAGCCGATAAGCACTACACGTGCGAGGCTTCCAACTTTTGCTTAACACTCGGCAAACCTTTTCACGAGGACAGACTGTGCTGTCTTAAATATCTAGCTTCACAACTCAAACACGATGAATTTGCATAACTTGTAAACAACCGTCGCGTGATGTTAGCCTTTCGACCTTTGGATTATGTGGTTTGCTTTAACCAATGAACACACCGCCACGTGCCTGCTATTGTGCATTGGCCAATCCAAACACCGGTACGTAATTGTATTGTGCATTTTGCTGCACAGGAAAAAAAAAAAAAAAAAAAGACTGAAATCTGACACATTTTATAACTCGGTATACTTACAGTATCCCGAGTAACTAACCCCCTTTATTGTATTCTGTCCATTCTGCTATCGGGAGCAGAATGGACACAATAATAACTTGTTCATTCCGAACATGGAATGTTCCCAGAAGAACGTAAATGAAGCTACTCCAAGGATTCATATTCAAGAATGGTGCCAAAAGAACATGCCCTAAGTAAATTCGGTTTAGGATGTTAAAGGGAACCTCCACTTTTACAACAAATTGACCAACAAATTGTTGGAATAATTACTTTACTTAAAATTTAGTTAATAACATGGCAATAACATTGAAGGTACAAACAATTGGGTATCATTGACGCCTATTTTCCCTTTTAAATTTCCCAGGCACTGCTATTTTGGATTTCATGACGTCAATTGGTTGGAACTATTGTCAAGAAGCAAATGAAGCAGAAAATGTTATGTTAAACAATTGAGTGACCAAATGAGGCCACAAACTCCAAAACAGTGGCACCCAGGAAATTTAAAAGTGAAAATAGGTGATAATGATATCTATCTTTTAGTACACTTCAGTGTTATTACCATGTTGAAACAAAAATTGGAATCTAGTATATAATTATTCTTTCTTGCAATTTAGTGTCAATTTGTTGTAAGAGTGGAGGTTCCCTTTAAGGAAGCCACACACTGTTCAAAAAGAGTAGAGGATGAAGTTCATGCTGCGGTGGTCTATCTTACTCAACTCTGAGGGGGGGGGGGGGCTGTGATAAAAAAATTAAAACAAAATAAAATATACAGCATAACTGTACAAATAGTACAGATCCAAACAGTATCTGTACAATGGGCTCTTTGAGGCTGGGCAGTCACATGGTACAAAAACACCATGCTGGTACGCGACCAACATAACTTGGAACAAGACCAACTGAAAGAAAATTACCATTTCAAATGATGTAACCTCTTTGTTTGTCCTGTCCCAGTATGTTGTTTGCGTCCCAGCATGGCATTTTTGTACCACATGACTGGCCAACTGCAAAGGGCCCATTCAGATACCTGCCGTATTTGGCCTGGTACAATCGAAAGATTGCCTTCAAGTTTGGCGTGACATTTCAAATGATGTAAGCTGAGTTTTGAGTGCCTGAGTTCTGAACAAAATTGTTTTGATTCACCACAGAATGAACAACTGATGCAAACAAAAACAAAACATCAAACAGGGAGGCTTCATCTCAGGATTCATTTGAATGCTTGTAAAGCACATTGACAGTCGCTGCAGGTCTGGTTTAGAGAGTGTCTACTTTCCAGATTAATACCGCACTGATGCAACAATGTATTATTGCTAACATCAGTTGAAGCACTCTACACTTCCATGTCCTTCTAAGCCATCATAGAAGAAGAAGTTGTTTAACGGAGCATCTTTTCCAGATACAGCCTACAAATAATGCACAGGAACAACTTTTAAGATGAAAACAAATTAAAGAATGTCAATGAAATGCAAATTAACACAAAATGTAACACAATAAAGGGAACAAGAATGGTTGTGGGCCATCGTAGGGCAACTACATATTATATTTCAATTTGAGACAAATACAACTGCCAAAGGAGGGAGGGATGATTTACAAACTCATGGAGCATTTGAACTGCGGATCAGTCACGTTTGTTAATGTGTTGTTGAAATCTTAATTAAAGATCATCATCATCATCAGCATGCTACTTCATTAAGAGAAATGTGATCCAATATGTGCTAACTCATTGACTTCTATTAACCAATTAATACCATTTACATGTAACTTTATCAGCATAACTGCAAATTTGATAAGACTGAGGTGACCCTCTTGCAGGGAATTGGAAGAATGGTGAAATTATGGCAGAATGATGATAGACAATTCCAAAACCTTAAAATAGCCTCATTAACCAAGGTAGGCTTAAAGTCACTATGTCATTGTTACATTTTTTCGTCTTTGGGGCAAAATTTGGGTCAATTGAAGTCTAAGAACATTCTTTACGCAACTTTGTCATATCTCCAACAAATTAATAGGCAAAGTTAATTTTTTTAATAAGACCAATGCATAATCAGTTTATAATTGTTCCTTTTAGACAGGAAAGCTGAAATTTGAAAACAGTGGCCCACTCTTTTTCAAATTACAATCCATTTCCATCCTGACCATCCACAGGCAAGGAGTGTTATTTTTTTATTTCACTGCCCTAGTGAAGTAGTTTTGAACAAAACTGGAACATTATTTTGAGTTTCCATTGGTACAAATATCTCCTGTGGCTTGTTAAATTCATACCAAAAACATGTGACATAGCCCCTTTAAGTAGCAATAATCAAGCCTCAGACTCGTTTTGGGGTACTGAGTGCAACCAGAATGTGGGGAGTTGAAAATTTGGTGAACCAAGCAAAACCTGGCCTCACTTGGCTCGCAGATGTTTGTCACCTTCTACCTTTGCTTCTCTAACACCCTACTAAGTAGACTGTTCAGTTCACAGGCTAATTGAGCCTAACTAAGGTTAATTTGGTAGGCCTAATTTGGGTAAATTATTGTTTATGAAGGTCATGCTCCCCCATTCTGTGTTTTGATTTGAGGCTCCTTTCCAAATAATTTCCTTTAAGAAAAACAAAGACAAAGTGAAAACAGGCAGAAAAATTTGAGCCAGACAAGAAAATGAAAAGAAAGCAGGGAACACAGGGAACCCATTATCCATCTACCTCAGTTTTTCCTTTGTCTGATCTATGCTCAGCTTGGCTAGATAGAGAGATGAGAGGCATAGTAGAAGCCTTTTAGAGAGGAAAGAAAGGGTTTGAGGAATGTATTTTTCCATTCTTCGGAATACAGGGATCCCTTCGCATTTCATAGCTGTGATTAAAATAACCCTGATCCAGCCAAACAGTACCTTAACAACCTCTTGTCCCACGATACCACCCACAATAGCACACACTGGACTCACTTGCGCTGTACAGTGGCTGTCAAAATAAAACATTTAAAGACGTTTGTTATGTGCACAAGTAGATACAGCAACGAGTACGACAAAATCAAAATAAAGCAAGTCTAACTTAGTAATGATAACCCAACTTAAAGGGACTATGTTATGAGTATTTATATGCAGTAGGGTCAAAATTGTAATTTAGATTTTATATATGATTATGTTTTTTAACTTCCTGTACCTGAATGAATTTTACCGTGTTGAAATAAAGATTTCTAATTCAGGTTAAACCAAAACTGAGAATATTTATTGCACACAACAATGGTGTTAGAAGTCCAAAAAAAATTCATCAAGTAAAACCATGATAGGTGAAAATAAATGCAATCAGGGAGAAACAAAGCACAATCTTATATGTTGACATATTTGTATAGGTCATTTTACTATCTTTATTACTCAGTACATTATTATACTTAAATAATAATAAATATAATGTCCTTTAATTTTAAGGTAATGACAATTCTATAATGGTTGTAAGACAAGCAATGACTTGTACTAAAACAGAATGTAAAAGAATCATTATTCAGGAGTGCACATATATTATTTTTTAAACAAATTCCCAGATGCAACCAATCAAACTTGCCACCTCAAATGTCACAAAAATACCAGCTGTACTACCAGTGCTGAAAAAGATTTGTACAGTAATTTTAAACTGGGTTTGCCATAGGCAAAGTTAATGCTCCTCTAGCTTGCTTACCCAGCAAATTCATCAGGAAGAAGCATCACATCAAGTTTGAGCTCCTTCATTACTTCATCCCTCAGCAGCAACAAATGCCCTCTATCTTCAGGATTTGTGACGCATTGTGGCAGTCGGCTATGCTGACTTTGAAATCGTAATAGAACTGCAAAAATGAAATGGTATCAATGAAGATAAGTGATCGTCGCGGTTATGAACACTACATAGGCAGTAGTGGAAATAAAGCCTGAAAACAATTCAGGCATGGATGGGAGTTGAACCCATGACCTGTGCGATACTGGTGCAGTGCTCTACCAACTGAGCTTACAAACCAACAATCAAGAACTGTTAAGTGATAATGAATAAATGAAAATCATATATTTGAACCACAGGTTGAAGAATGAAGATGTCATCTTCAGATTCAAGTACTGTTTACAGCTGTAGTTACCAAAGAATTATCACCAAAGTTTTCCTACCTTTTACTATAAAATATACAGAGGGTAATCTTTTTAAAATCTTTGCAGGTTTGTTGTCCAGCTTAGAGGTCAATGCATCTTTCAATCTGTAAAACTCTGCAAACTGTACAAGAGAACAGCCAATAATTAAGTTGTTCCAGAGAGACATCCCTCTCATGGAAAAGAGAGAGCAAAGGACATCAAATTAACTTTCACTTTAAAAAAGACTGTACATTAAAAATGGTAACACTTCTGTACCTTGTTGTAAACTGAAAATACAAAATATTCAAGAAACAAACAAATAGAAAAACATTATTGAAAAAATGGCTTACA
Organism: Pachyseris speciosa; assembly: GCA_016490735.1. Taxonomy (NCBI): domain Eukaryota; kingdom Metazoa; phylum Cnidaria; class Anthozoa; order Scleractinia; family Pachyseridae; genus Pachyseris; species Pachyseris speciosa. Next base: position 365,387 of record JAEMWC010000242.1, on the reverse strand, counting down.
CCTAGCCCTGCCAAAATGTGCCAGCAGCCAGCAAATTTTCCACCTACAGTCAATTATTTGCCCCTTACTTCACACTTGGACTTCACTGTGAGTTCTCCAGCAGGCAAGGGTTGCAGTCAGTTGCTGTCTACTACCCTAGGTATGCTGGCCACTACACAAAACATTTTGACAGGGCTGTACAGTATGTCACAAAATTAATGTCTTCAGCAAATTAGCAGCAGTGGCACACCCTTACAGATGACAACAAACAAACAAATAAATACCTCTTGAACTACAGTGGTTTCATTTACATCAATTTTTCTTCTCTTTGCCTCTGGTTCACCATCTGATCTTGTAGTTTTCTTGTCTGTTGCCTTAATGACCTTTGGCTTTTCTCTAAATAAAACATTTTAATTTTGCATTTATTTTCTTTCTGCACATTTACCGTTGAGCCTGTACTTATGGACACCTCCTGTAAGTAGAGACTGTCCATAAGCAGACATCAAACCTTGCCCTGGTGATTTTTACACTAAAACTCTACATTAAAAAGCTCATAAAATCATATATCTCTTGCAAGTCAGGGGCAACCAACGACAAGTTTTGGTAGATATATGTTCGGAGGAGGGTAATAATTTGCCTTGGGCTTTTGGTGTCAATTAAAGAGTGCACTCGGATTTTCTTTACTAAAACGTGGCCTAAAAGATTCGAAATTGGGAAAACATAGCCTGAGGTCGTAATTACTGTTTTTGGCAGTCAAAAATGTCAGCTAGCATTTTCAGAAAGAAAATAGTTTCCTAGAAAGCTTGTGGAAAGTTCATTTTAGCCTGCTTTTTCTCAAAGGAAGATTTTGTTCCCTAACATTTTCGGGCAATTAAAATTTCAGCTAGGGAATCCAAACAGATTAACTTCTTCTAGCTTAAGAAAACATCTCTTTAAACAGACTTCAAACACCATAAGGCACTTAAAAATGCCTTTCTACAGTAAGTGGTTGATTTGGCTCGTTGGGTACCCCTGGCAAGTGCAAGCAAGCACCACGAACTAAATTAACTGCCCTTAAGTGAACAGACCTCTTGACAGTCATGCTCAAATGGCCGTTCCTCTCCATTTATATCAGACTTCTGTTGATTTGTTTTTTCTACATGTAGCAACAATGTACAGTTTGTTAAAAGTTTCCAGAGTCCAGTTGCTAAAATATTCTCATTTGTTTTGTTCATGCAACATACAGTGCAAGCTTATGAATTTTAATAGAAGGCATGATTGACACATCATGATTCTTAAACAGCCATAAATCCTTCAGCCACCTCTAAGCAGACATCTCTCTTGCAAGTCTGCGAGCCAGATCCTTGAGCCGTGAGCCTCTTTTTGCGAGCCGCTTTTTTTGTTTTAATAATATTTCCTCGTGTGTTTGTCTTACATTTTTAGCCTTTTCTTCTTTTGAGTGTAACTAAAGTGTGAGTCTGCGAGCCGGAGCCTCGAGCCGCGAGCCTCTTTTTGCGAGCTTCTTTTTAAATAAATATTTGTTTGTGTGTTTGTCTCACATTTTAGCCTTTATCTAAAAGATAAAGCACCTGGACAACTTGCTAGCTTGCAGTCATCAATATGATGGCGTCATACCTGATCATGTTCTTTAGCTGTTTCAGGAATATAGAAATGTTTTGAAAATCTGTCTTCAGTGACTTGGAAAAAGCTACAACTATTTAACCTTGAAGCCTTTCATAACTATGAGACATTGCTGCTTAATCAAATAATGTTTCAGAGTTTACTCACATGAGAAACATACTGTCTGCTGTAACCACAAATTTTGCTTTACAGACTCAAGAATACCACTTGAGATTTGTTGAGGGAAATAAAATGAAAATAAAACAAAGTAAAGAATATGCTTTAAAGTCAAGTCAAAAACGTTCTTGCATACAAGACAGAAATTTATGCTTCCAAGTTCAGCTACACTAAGGAAACAATGTTTCTGCATCAATCGCTCACAGTTTAGCCAGGCCCAAACATTTTCCACAATTATTTATTCTATACAGAATTCCAGTTTAAACTGCTTGATATAATGCTAATTCATGGTGTTTAAGTTCACAAATTTACAGAGTATAACATTACTTTTGCCACAAATTTAACATACTCAACATATTTGTGTTTTCCTAGATCAGCAAACATAAATCCATAGAAGCCAAACACGTCAGCAGCAAAGAACTTAACTCCACTGGAACAGCAAACATCATTGATATGAATCTACAAAAAAAGGTGGTACAGCTTGATACAACCCTTCAAAATATGGCAATATTGCCTATTTTCAGTAATCAGGACAGTGTGTTGTATAAAGGTGCATGTGTTGTGGTTCAGTTTTATCCTTGTTCTTGAAATTGTTCTTTTCCTCTGTTTTGTACTCATTATCATGTCACCATACACAAGAACAAAAGAAAATAAAAATTGAACCAAGGATAAAATTGAACCACAACAAATGAAGGCCTGAGGGCATAAACTGCCTATGTGAAATTTTCGGCCATTTTTTAAGTTCGCTTGGATTTGTCCAAATTTTTGCATGTGAACTGCATTTTGATTCAAAAACATTGTCCCGTATTTTTTTTTCACCGATTTCTTTGTGTGTTTTTTTTGCATACGAAATAACGTATGCAAAAAAAACACCTAAAACTCTACATAGGCAGTTTATGCCCCCAGCCCTTCACATGGTGGAGTATGCTAATTAACAATGCCCAAGGGTATTCTTTGAGTGAAAGACTAAGCGCCAAATGCTCGTAACCGATTTAAGAGAACACAGAACGTTTCTGTTCAGTTAGACGTAATGCGCAATGTGTCGTTTTTGCTTAATCATAACACTCGACAAGCCCGCTTGGCACGAAAACAGTGTACAATATTCGTGGTTGACTTAAAAAAAACAGCACACAGTAGCCTTGGTTAACCCCAGGTCAGTGCGCAAAGATTTTGTCCGACCTGAAAACAGCACTCACTCCGAAGAGATTCAGGGTTATTGTTGGGTTTAGGTTGGACTTAACATTAGGGTTAGAGCGTCGGCTAGGGATAGGGTTAGGGACATGGTTAGGGTTAGTGTTAGTGTTAATGTCAACGCTAGCATTAAAGCGCGGTTGTTTGAGTCCGAATCAGCTTAACTGAAGGGTTCGTCGAGTCGAAAACAGCGCCTAGTTGCCTTGGTTGACTCTAAGTTCTTTCGGAAAGGCTTTGGCAGATATAACACAGCGCTAAAGTTGGTTGTTTGTCCTAAATACAGCGTACATCTTAAATCCAGCATACAAAAACCTCGGTTGATTCTAAATCAGTGTGCAAAAAGCTTGCCGATGGCTGAAAAATCACAAAATATTAAAGACGGCTGTTTTGACTTGAAGAAACTTTTTGGCAAGACAACTCCTATTGGTGACCTACAGCAAAAATTTGAGTTAATCAGATGTTCTAGGGCAAAAATTAAGAGTCCTAAGAGTACGCTGTTTTCTGTCATGTTTCGTTTACTCAGAACGTTGCGTTCCGTAGTAAATTAAAACTTGCGCGTGGTTTCGTCAGTTGAAATGTTTTTGATGGATTCATTTTCATCGTCAAGTGGAAAATCTCGCATGATAATACTTTTCTGTAGTTTATTAGCCTCCATAGAAGCAAAAAACCAAGGCGATCAACGCAAAAGTGATTTATGTGTTAAAATTCGGCAGCGTGTTTACCAAATATTCATTATCACTTGTTCATCAGTCACGGATATGTTACGAACCAACAAGCACGGATGTTACAGCAATTCAGCAGTTTCGCAGAGGTTGTGGGTTCGAATCCCGTATGTGCGTTTTTTTCGTTTTGTTTTGTTTTTGTTTTTGTTTTTTTTGGTTTCACTCCTGCTTAAGTTGTGTTCATAACTGCGGCGATCGTTCACGTTATCATCCATTGTTTACGTACATCTGATTCACACAGACGAATTGCAAGGAGTACCGCTTAATATTTCTTTGAATGTTTGCCGTGCACGCCAATGCAACTTTTCCATGGATTGTGTTCAAGATACTCATCGAAAACGGGCAGACTTCACTTCGTGCCGAATGAATTCTCGGTAGCGTTTCCGAAGTCTTAGGATTGGTTTCGACCAACTATTTCACAGCTAACAGTAAAAGCAACCTGGGATTTCATGTCATGAGTGGTTTCAAAAAATGCACTCGTCAAAATTAATGAACAATGGAAACCTCTGTGCAGCAGCTGGACAGTTTTCAAAGTCATTTTATAAGGTAGAGTTTTTACTGAAAACAAGTAATAATCTGCCCCAACCCACCGCCCCCCACGAGAGTTTTTTACTTCAGACAGCGCCCTGTTTGACCGCAATGAATTCTGGGATCATTGTCTGCTCCAAGCGCGTACAACAAGACTCTTCAAACATACACTTTTTCGCCTAAAGTCCAAAAACCACTCTTGCTTTCCAAGCTTTCAGCACGGCAACCTTTGAGAAATGGACCAAGACTAGCAACGACGCGCCGCTTTTTGAGACGAGAGTTGTTTTCAGACTTTTTCCGCCTGGCTTCTACTCTGTACTCCAAAACCCGACAGTCAACTTAAGCTTATATCTCATCATGATTTGGTAAGCACAGAGAAAACGCTAACTGGATTCTTTCAGAAGCGTTAAAAACTTGCGGATCTCCGGACTTTTCATGAAGTCTTTCGATCACCAGGCGGGAAGGCAAACCGATAATGCAGTTAATAAGTAGCGATCCACAGCTCCAGCACTCACGTAAGTTTCGTATCCGATGATGAGCTTAATCGATGTTTTAACCGCCAAATTTATAGTCTATGTCACACTATCAAACAATCCTTTCTACCCGTCAATCATTTCACGTCCAGTTTTAGTTTTACTCTTCACAAATGTTCACATAATTCACGTATGAATATTAATACGGTATGCATACAAATGAGCTTGACTTCATGAAGGGCTGGGGGCATAAACTGCCTATGTGGAATTTTTGGCCGTTTTTTTAGTTCGCTTGGATACATAGGCAGTTTATGCCCCCAGCCCTTCAAATGTACTCCTTGGAAGTTTGGGTGGAGGTGTTCAATCTAGAGATTGTAACCCTAGCCCTACTTCAGATTATGAATCAAAATAATATTTTCATTCACACTTCAAACTATAAAATTTTGTGAAAATGGCAAGTAAATAAATAAATAAATAAATAAATAAACAAAACCACCTCATGTTTCCCTCATGTCTTCTGTACCTAGTTCAGATATTTGTTTTTTTCTTACAGTGTAATTCAATCTGTCATTCACTTTCCAAGTAATAACAATACTGACATTATTGTTTGAGAGTACATGTACTCAGGGTGCATGGGAAGTACAAAGGGCTGACAAAGGTCTAACACTTGAACCGTCAGCTAATCGAATCCCTGTACGGTGGTCAATTTACATTATCAACTCCGTTGATAAACCAAATTTTCATGTTTCACTCCCCCACCGACGCAGCACCACAGTTTCTTTACAAACTAATCCCCTTTATACATGGGAAGTAAACCTCCCCTGGTGGGTTATTGATATGTGTACTCTCCTGAGCGTACTCCCAGTGATGTATGTTATCACATGGCCAGTCAATGTTCCTTCTTATATGTATTGCACTAATAATTGAAAGTTCATAACTGATATGGTATCTAGTAATTAGCCAACCAAGGGAAGAGAACTTTGAAACCTTACGGGTTAGATAAAAGCACTGAAATATTGAATAAAACACCTGAGTAGGACATCCAGAAGTTTCCTGAGAGTTTCCATTATATTAATATTATTATACACTGTAAGATAGAGATTCCTGGAGTCATAAGGGAGTGGATTGAATTTTACTTATAAATTTGTAAACCTACCAGCTGATCTGCTGAACAATTTGTTGCCACCACCAAGTCAAAATTTTGAAAGAAACTATCACTTTTGTTAGAAATGTCATCAGTATCAGCTGTCACTTGTACCATAGGGTTCAGCTGCTGTGCTCGCTGGAGAGAAGACTCTGCGCGCTAGAAAACAGATAACAAACAAAGATGGGTAACAACAATGTTATTTGTGGGTTAACTATACATTGTAATGCTAAGGCTAACCACATGATGAAACTGACATCCCTTACGCCCTCATGCGCCTGGAAATATAATCCCATTGAATTTCCAATGCGCCCTGTCAGACATGGCACACTTTGATTGGCTGTAGCTAAGAAACTATACTCCCCTGAATGCAGTGAAACATGATATGTATAAAATAAGCTTTCATTTGAGACCAAACTCGTGAGAATATGTTCTGTTTATGATTTTTCACGAATTTTTGAAAACAACAATTTAGTTCTGAATGTGGCTTCTGGTGGAGCTGATGAATTTCCAGGTTCATCCAATGAAGAAGAAGATTTCTTCACCGGTTTTACAGTCAAAGAAATCGGCCAAATGAGGCAGGATCGCCAAAGACGGTGAGAGCAAGAATAACTTCACGATGTGGATGAAGAGATTGACGCTATCACCGACCATCAACCTCAGGAAAGTGCAAGTAATTCCAATGTTGAGGTTTTTGCTGATGATAGCAATGAAGAAAGCGGTGAAAGTAGTGATGAAGAAACTGTTAGTAACGCAGATTCCGAGGATGCACTGCCAAATCCACTTCGGCGGGGGGTCAAATACATTGAGTGGAATCAATGTAGAAGAGTTCTCTGTTTGCCACGGCCCATCCAGAAATCTTGGGGACAATGCGACAGCCAAAGATTTCTTCAATCTTTTCATCAATGACAAATTCCTTGAAAAAATCGTCCGGCACAGCATTGCCTATGCCCGTTCAAAGGGCAATGCAACGTTCGTAACCAATCAAGTGGAAATTTCAGCATATCTCGGCCTCAATATTTTGATTGGAATCCATGAACGTCCACAGCTGGCAATGTACTGGGGTTCTGATCAATTTATTGGAGTCTAGGGCTTCAAAAATACCCTCCCTAAGCAGCATTTTGCAACTCTGGGAAAGTACTTCCATCTTGCCGACCCAAATACCAAGGACTGAGCATATTGGCTTTGCAAAGTTCGCCCACTAGTTACTCTGTTACATGTAGAACAGAAGTTTTCTGAAGCCTACACACCTAGCAAAAACATCACTGTGGACGAGGGACTTGTGAAGTTCAATGGTAGGCTATCTTTCAAGCAGTATATGCCCATGAAGCCAAATAAAGTCAGTATTGAAGTTTGGCTACTCACAGATGCTGACACATAATTATTATGTTCCTCGCTTCCAAGTCTACTTGGGCAAGAACTGTACAAACAGTGACTTGTTTAGACGAAAAGGTTTAGGCTATTTTGTTTGGACTCTTGGTGAGCCCTGTTTTGACAACAACCCACATTTTTTCTTTGATAATTTCTTTACTTTGGTGGATTTGATGTGAGACTTGCAAATGCAAAACACTTATGCTTGTGGTACTGTGCTCCAAAACAGGAAAGACTTCCCTGCTGACCTCAAGCGGATGAAACTCGTTGCAGACGAAGAAAAGAACCTGTCATAGTGGAAATTTGGTCGCAACAATGTGGAGAGATAAACGTGTTGTCTCTTTACTTTCGACAAATATGCCTCCTGAGCCTGAAATACACACAGTGCAGCAGGTTGTTTGGAGCTGGAGAAAGCGAGTTGTGCCCACTGAATCGATGAAGAAACCCGATGTCGTTGTTGTGTACAACTCTGGGATGAATGGGGTTGATGTCAATGACCAATACAGAAGTTATTATCCACCTGGAACAACTTCTCAAAAGTGGTGGAAATACCTGTTCTGGTTCTTTCTCAATTTGTCCCCTTGAACGGTTTTATCCTTGAAAAAACTAGCTGGCAAAGAGAAGTGACGCTAGTTAGACTTTTGTTGCGAACTTGCCAAGCTCTTTATCGCCAGATACAATGGATATAAATTACCCTCAAACTCTGGAAAGCGTGCTGTCTCCACCTTTACAACAGAGGAAAATTTGGGAGGACACTTTCTGGGAAAATTAGAAGACCAGAAAAGAGCTTGTGCCATGTGTTCCATGAAAGCGCAAGGAAGATCAAGGCTGAACCTTCGAAACATTGTACGCATGTGAAGAGTGTGATGTTCATACATCATACGCATGTGAACAGTGTGGTGTTCCTTTGTGTCGCCAAACGCGGGGTGAAAGGTTTTGCTTTGCTGAATGGCACGGCTAAACTTTGCAGAAATAAAGAGACAGAATTTTTCCTTTGTTGTATATATCCTTGCTATTTTTATTACAATGCAGTCTCGTCGTGAAAATGATTGCATGTTCGCTGCGTAGTGCTTAACTTGTTGACCATTGTTCGCAGATGAACACAACAGATTGACTTCATTGTTCTGTTACATTTATTGTTTATAATCAGAACAACTGAATGAATTTGCATTGCTGATGTATTCTCGATTCATTGCGGAACTAAAATTGAAGCATTATAAAATTATCAAGTTTGTTGGTCTTGCCTCGCAAATAAATGTTTGTGAAGTTGCATCTTATGACATATTGTGAAGTCAGTGATGGCAGGCAAATTCAAACTTGAATCACGATCAAAAGCTGAAGATTTATTTCTTCTTGGAGAGATGATCTGTTCCAAATTCAACTAGGATTTCATAACAACCTTTTATATCCAACATCCTGATTTAATGAGGGTAAAAAGTGTGTTCTATAACTTTAAATTTCTCTGAAAGCTGATGGGCACTGTACATAACTCTGCAAAGGATGCCATGCTGAATGAATTTGCCAATTTTCATATTTTTTTTAAGAAAGCATCTTGCACATTTGTAAGATAAAAGTTGATCTTTATTATATAAATAGTATTTCTGTGAGTTTTTACAGCAGAAGGACAAAGGGAAGTCATTAAAATCTTGAAATATTTTAACACTGGTGTGTGAGTTCACTCAAATGGCCATTTTGTCTGGATTTTGAAGGGGTGGTCTGGGCTCAGGGTCTTGGATGTCAGTGGGTTATCAAGAAATGACACAAACTGTGGTGAAAAACATGACAATAAAATGCATTGTTGGAAAACAAAAATAAAACTATATCATTTAACTTGACGTTTCGTAGGTTTCGACATACATCTTCAGAAGTGACCGTTAGGAATAAAAGTAACAGCTAAATTTTTAAATTTAAGATAAGTAACTAATTAACAATAACCTTGACAGAAGCTAAAAATAATTTGCATATTAAAAGATGCAAACTAATAAAGATACAGCTTTTCGCTGCTTCCTTTTCATTTAGGGTAGGTTTCAATTCTCTAATTAGTAGAGTCTCCTCCTGGCAATGAGTATCTGAACCGACCTTTTGCTAATATCTCAAAGTGGTCCCATTTTAAGTTGTGACCAGTTGACATGACGTGGTCTGCGATGGCAGATGCATGACAACTACTCGTGATCGCTTTAAAATGTTCAGTTTTTCTGGCATGCAATCTGCGTTTTGTTTTTCCAATGTAGAAATCCTAGCAGTCCCAACAACTAGCCTTATAAACAACTTTTGACATTTGGGAACAGTTAATTCTATCTTTGTAGGGAAAAAAGACTTAATACGATGAGAGCTTTGGAAAATAACCTTAAGATCAATGCAGCCTGGCATAAAATTTACTAATGCAGGTCTTCAGCTGTTTGGCAATAATTTTGCTTTGTACCCCTAAATAAGGTAGAACTAAGATTATTTCCTTTTTGGGGAGTGTGGTGGTTGGAATCTTCGGTCTGTTCGGTGTTGCTAGAAATGATTTTACTTGAGAAGATATTTAAAAGAGTTGTATAGAAGTTTGCAATACGATGAAAATAATCTTGGTACTAGGTTTTGTCCACTTGTTACTTGAACTTATGGTGGATTCCATCTTAACTACTGTCCCCAGCATGGATAGGACACTAGGTTGTCACAGAACAGACAGAATAATTTAGTGACTAGGATTTAGGAGGAGACTAGGACTAGGACTAGGAGTATTACTACTTCCCCCTGGATGGGATGCTAGTCCATCATAGGATACCAAGCATGAAGTGACTAGGAGTATTACTACTCCCCCTTGATGGGATAAAAGTCCATCACAGGATACCAAACATGAAGTGACTAGGAGTATTACTACTCCCCTGGATGGGAAGAAAGTCCAACACAGGATACCCAGCATGAAGTGACTAGGAGTATTACTACTCCCCCTGGATGGGATACTTGTCCATCACAGGATGTCCAGCATGACGTAACTAGGAGTATTACTACTCCCCCTGGATGGAATGCTAGTCCATCACAGGATACCCAGCATGAAGTGACTAAGAGTATAACAACTCCCCTTTGGATGGGATGCTGGTCCATCACAGGATACCCAGCATGAAGTAACTACTACTACTCCCACTGGATGGGATGGAAGTTCATCACAGAATACCCAGCATGAAGTGACTAGGAGCATTGCTACTCCCCCTGGATGGGATGCTATATCATCACAGGACACCCAAGATGAAGTGACTAGAAATATTCCTGCTGCTCCCCTACTCTATCATAGGACACCCACCTTGAAGTGACTAGGAATATTCCTACTCCTTAAATGGAATGCTAGACTCCCACAGGATAGCATGCATGAATGATTAGCTTCCCCTAGTCACTCTTGATGGAATACTGGCCAATCATGAGGGAACCCAGCATATTTACATAGCCATTGCACATAAGTACATGTACAACTGGACATATAGACAAGGGAGCTACAATCTTGGACAAAACTATTGAGAAAATTGAGCTGAAGACTTTAAAGGTGATGTCCAGTCCGTACTGCGCAGTCTCAGCATCCCAATGTTTGTGAGGCTCACACATTGGAATTCGAATCGATGTTATTCGTTACGAACCACTTACCTTATAGTTGAGGCATTTTAAATTCTTTTCCCAACTGTTTCTTTGATTTTTACAGCTACGAAGTTGTTTTCTCTGGTGATATCGGAAAGAACGAAGCATAAAAGCTTTGCATCAACAATGGCGGTTGACATGAACTTTGAATTTACTTCATGTAAGTGATTGCGAAACATTACATTTTGTGATGTCTTACATGAATCAAAACAAAAAACGTAAACAAACTCTTGAGACTGCGCAGTACGGACTGGAAATCACCTTTAACCCTTTAACCCCTAAGTGGTCTGGCTTTGATGAGTGAAATCATCTGACATTAGACAGAGTAAAATCTATAAGTCACTCTTAGAAAGGAAAGGGTTAAACATGCATATGACTTTCAAAGCCTCCCTCCCCCTAAATAAATGTTGTTTTTGTCCCCTAAATATTTTGCTAGCAATAAATTTGTGGCTTCCCAAATTCAACATTGAATAGGGGTGGGGGTGGGGGCAGTAACGTTTTAGTAATATTGTTAAGTCACACCAATGGGAGAAAGATTTTGAGACTCCAAGAGGCCAGTTTTCTCAAGTACCATATGATTGTAGATGAAAGTGATCTTCACTACACTGTCCAGTTAGACACAGAAATAAGAGTTTCATAAAAGGGTTGAATTTTGCATCTTTTTCTTCTCAATGAGGGATGCTCAGAGTTGCATTTTAGCACGAGTGTAACTTTACTCAACATGAACCTTAGAAACAAACAATACTAAACAAACTCTAAGGCACTCACATTTTTTCCCAGGTCTTGCCTCTGTACCAGAAACTGTGACACAAAATCTTCCTCATTCACAGGATGTGGATCCACTATTGTAACAGACTTCACACCAGACAGGACAAGATTTTTACAGATTTCTGCACCCAGTCCTTTAATACCAACCAGCAAAACACGAGAGGCCCTTAACCTAAAAAGACAAAATACCACAGAAACAACAGACCCATTGCTTACTCTCCTGCAGATACAGCCTGTAACAGTTTTATTCTAGATATGAAATTCTGTGTTCTTTATTTTGGATTGGTGTTATAATGTTGGTGCTATATCTGCATATTCTAATATTAGGTTTTTGATACTTTTAGGAGGGTAGAGCGAGATATTTCCACACATACTGTTTAAAGTAAAAAATGACACAAAAATTTTTTCCCCTCATTTTTAATAGTTCAACATGTATGAAAAATGACTTGAATGTGTAGAACTCTTTGGAATTCCTGAAAAGCCTTTTTCGTTTTCAAAATATGCACTATTTTGCCTTGGAAGTGTCCCGTGCATTGCCCATGCTGTATGACATCACACCAGGTACGTGAATGTGGTAAGTTAGATCCCTGTCCCCAAGACACTTTGGAGGCTAAATAGCATGTAATTTAAACGCACAAAAAAAGGCATTTTTGAAAATTTGAGCAGTTTTTAAGCTTCAAGTCGTTTTTCATACATGTTGAACAATTGAAAATGAGCAATTAATGTCACTATTCCGTAAATTGACAAACAACTTGAGTGTCACGCAATACAGTAATATGCTTAGGATAAAATACACAGACAGCAAAATGGCGTAAATTGGGGGGACACATCCCTGTGGCAGGTTATTCGTGACTTCGGGTTGTACGCATAAAAACAAGGAGAGCCTCACTTACCTCCCCATAAACGTGGGTAAGGTAAGAGTATTGGCAGAGCCTTACTTATCTCCCCAGCACCGCATGGGCTGGATCGGACAAGATAAGAGCAAAGGTATAAGATGGCAAGACACAAGCAATGCCAAGAGCTTGGGGGAAGTCGCTACGCAGACTTAACCGAACCACAAGGAAGGGGACCCCAAGTTTAATAAGGCTTACACGAACTACAGCAAACCTCCTCCAAGGGGAGGGAGGGCGGGAAACAAAACTGCTACAAAGTTGACTTTCGTGCAATACGACTAGAATAACGCCCTGGTGTGGCATTCAGTAGCTTTTATAGCAAGACAATGTCTGAAACTATGGCCAATAGGTAGAGTTCTACTATAAACAACGTAGACACAATGTGGCAAACTGCTCGCTATGAATAGAGCTCACAAAAAACAAGAACCAATCCAGACAGAGGTAAGATTGTAGTTACAGACATTTCACAAGATACTTTAACAATTTCTAGCCATGAAAGGCTTTTATCCTAAACTTATGAATAGAGTACATTCATTCATGAATAAGGCTTTCACCACAGACCTAAGCTTACGAGTGGGCTAACCTGCCCGACCCATCACCCCCACGGCGTCACGTTCCATTAACTGCATTTTACCGCTCGGTAAAAGCTTTATTAATGTCACTATTCCGTAAATTGACAAACAACTTGAGTGTCACGCAATACAGTAATATGCTTAGGATAAAATACACAGACAGCAAAATGGCATAAATTGGGGGGACACATCCCTGTGGCAGGTTATTCGCGACTTCGGGTTGTACGCATAAAAACAAGGAGAGCCTCACTTACCTCCCCATAAACGTGGGTAAGGTAAGAGTATTGGCAGAGCCTTACTTATCTCCCCAGCACCGCACGGGCTGGATCGGACAAGATAAGAGCAAAGGTATAAGATGGCAAGACACAAGCAATGCCAAGAGCTTGGGGGAAGTCGCTACGCAGACTTAACCGCCACAGATGCTTGCAAAGCATGCATCCCCCAAGCAAAATCCTAGCCTAAATAAAGTTTCCTGAAACGTTGGCCATCCTAGGTGCAGCGGACAGAAGCACTGATTCGGGCGTGTGAATATAAATCTGGTAACACTCTGAGGACCAACGACCTAAAACTTTAATGAGCCAGTCTGGCAGGCCCGCAGCGGCTGCAGCTGACGTGGCACCTATGCGAAAACTATGGCCCTTAAGGCTGTGGTGGGGAAGCCCGGCAGTTCGAGCAGCGTCCTGAAGCAAATGCGTGACAGAAGACCTAGTGAGTAACCGGCCCAACTGAAAAAAGAAGAGCGGCCCCGATGGTGGCTGGGCGAGCCGAAAGTATTGCTGCATAGCGGTGACGGGGTACAACAAAGAAGGGCACCGGGCTACGACGAGTGACTTTCCTTCCCGAAAACTGTCGGTTTTTGAGGACTTAAGACGAAGCAGTAAGTGCTGCGGACGTGCCAGGCTCGGAGAGAAGGTGATGCAATCTGTAGTGAGGTTAAACTGACAGCGAAAGCTATGTACCCCTGGGTAGGTAAACTCGCTACAACGCAGAAAGGCGAAAAAGGCGAGAGTAAAGGCGGCCCAAATCATGGAAAAATCCCGAGGCCCTAGCCAACTCCTCAAAACGGGGCGAACGGATAATAATACCCGGGGGGTAACCGGCTGACGGCGGATACGAGGGGAGCCCGAAGTATCTTTTTGAGCAGCAGCTGGCCGTGTAAGGGGTCATCGTACCCAGACCTAATATGGAGATGTCGGACCGCAGCTAAATAAAGTTTAATTGTGCTGTGACGGACCGTACGAGCTAAGTAAGAAGCAAAATAAACGAGAGTCCCTTCGGAAGCGGGGAGGATGTCACCATAAGGAGTCTCGAGTCTGTTCATGAGGCAAAATTGAACGAAGCGCCTTTCCCCAGAGTTATATGTGCGTTGGGTATTCCATGAGAGGGCCCAGTTGGCCTACTTGAGAACTTCCTCCCTCAAAGGGTTATGAAGGAAGGCGGGATGTAGCAAGGGGTCTGATCTGTGAAGGGTGCGAGTTTCCTGAAATGCTGGACCTGAAATCGGGAGAGGGCATCAGCAATTGTGTTGTTAGCTCCCGGGACGTGACGGGCCCTGACTAAAAAATTATGTTTCATGGAAATAAGCACCAAGAAACGAACCAAATCCATTACCCTGGGAGCTTTGGAGTGACCTGAGTTTATGATAGCGACAACACTCTCGTTATCGCACCAAAACTGAAGGCGTTTCCCAGAAAAATGGGGGTACCAGAGTGCGCAAGCAAGGACAATAGGGAATAGTTCCTGCCATTCGATACTGATCCCCATACACTTGTCAATGAGAAGGTGCGGGGACCAACGCCCTTGGAACCATTTGCCGTTAAAAAAGCCCCCAAAGCCGACTGAACTAGCCGCATCAGTGTACAATTCAAGGTCGGGGGAGGAGGTGACATAGGAGTCAAGGAAAAAGGAGCGCCCATTCCACTTAGTAAGAAAAGCCTTCCACATGATAACATCCCGTTTGAATTCCTTGTTTAAACGGATATGGTGAAAACGGCTGGGCACCCCTCTAGTGAGATTAATCATGCGTTGTAGGAAAGTCCGTCCCGGGACAACTACTTTACAAGCGAATTGCAAGGTACCAATAAGGGACTGGAGATCTACTAAACGGGTGGAACGGCGAGAGCTGAATGAATCAAGGAGCAGTCTAATCCTAGTCAGTTTGTCCTCGGGTAAACGAGCTTCCATGCGGGCACTGTCGAGCACAATCCCCATAAACTCCAGGACTTAGGAGGGGCCTAGGGTCTTGGCAACTACCGTGGGTACCCGGAGGGACATGAAAACTTTTAGGAGAGTAGAGAAGCTCTTCAAACAATCCAGTTTAGTTGGTTCTGCTATAAAGAAATCATCTAGTATATGTATGACCCGGGACAGCCCGTAATTATGCTTCAGGATCCATTCCAAAGCTTCCGAGACCTGGTTAAAGAGGAAGGGAGAACTACGGAGCCCAAAAGGGAGGTAAAGGTCGACAAAGTATTGAGATTGCCAATAGATACCCAAAAGGTTCCAGTCGTCAGGGTGGATAGGCATAAGACGAAAAGCCGACTTTAGATCGGTTTTGGCCATGAAAGCCCCAGGGCCCAACGATTGCAGGATTTGGATTGCATCATCTACGCGTACATACTGAAGGGAGTAGGGATCCTTAGGGATATGATCATTTATACTATCCCCTTCGGGGTAAGATAAGTGGTAGATGGTATGCCACTCCGAAGAGTGTTTTTTGGGGACCACGCCTATGGGATGGCACTGAAAATCGGGGAGTGGGGGTGAAGGGAAGGGGCCAGCGACTCTGCCTAACTGTATCTCCTTGGTAAGGTTAGCCGAGATAACTTCGGGGTGCTGAGACGCGGAAATCAAGTTACGGGACACCCGGGACTTTTGGGGACCCAGGTAACCAACGCGAGCCCCGTACCGGAGGGCGTTAACTAAATTAGTAACAAAATGGGGGTCAGGATGATTACCGTATTTACCCGTGTATAAGTCGATCCCGTGTATAAGTCGACCCCTTATTTTGGAGCCAAAAAATAAGCTTTTCTTATTTCTGCTTCAGAATTTTCTTGAAAAAGTAATTTTATATCTCTTAGAATTTTCTTTCAGGTACGATGGTTACACGAAAAAAATCACAGCAAGTTTGGACGTAAAGTTTATTATTGCGTGTCTGCGAGCATTTAAGCGTGTTTTAGCAACACATGTATAAGCAGCATTTTCTTCATAATTTTTTTAAAAAGCTCACAAAATCAAACATACTAATCCTTAACAAATCTTTATCGTTGTGGAGAGTTGTAAAGCAGGTTTAGAAGACAGGCTAAATGCCAAAGAAGCTCAAGAAACTTCGAAAATGCCTCGATAAACAAATTGCCTCGCTGCCTGGGAACTTGGTAACCGAGCTAGCTACTAGGTTGGTTGGGTACTGGTAACTAATAACTGGGGAAAAGCAGTGAACGTTCGAAGCTACAATAGAAATGTGGCTTTCGTCGAGCGGACTTGCCACTTTATTGGTACAAATATCAGTTCTTTATTCCAGAATTGTGCCAGTGAGTATCTACTACATTCAGCTTTATGTTAGGAGATAAATCTTAAAGCGTTTTAACTTGAACTGCTCAAGTGGCTCAGGGAAAAGATCTCGTCACTTGTACCGTGTAAAAGTGGATGTTTGTCGACATATGAGACAATTATTATGCTAATTTGTCCTGAACTTTTTTTATCTCAGTTTTTGACCCATGTATAAGTCGAGGGCGATTTTTCGGACCAATTTTTAGGCTGTAAAAGGTCGACTTATACATGGGTAAATACGGTAGTTAATTCTAGTGCTAAGGTATCTACGTTAAGTGGAGTAGAGACGGCTGGGCTTTCGTTCCGCCGACGCTTGTCCACTTTATCTCTTGCTGCGATCGCTGGATGTGGACGGTTTTGCGCTACTGGCAGGCTGCTTGGAATTGGGGCAGTTGAACATGGCGTGGCCGTTTGAACCGCAGCGGCGACAGTTGTGTGGGAAGTAGCAGGAGCGGCGCTGACAGCCTGAAGGTTTGTTGAAATCAAAGCAGACGAGGGCGGAGCGGCAAGGCTTTCTGCTGGCGTCCTGGTTAGGGCAGTCGTCTGTTTGATGATAGGGACTAGAGCAGGAAGAACAGTGCGGCTGAGCGAGGCCGGAAAATGTCACGGTCCAAAGTTCCAAGTCAATTTTGTCCCAAGTTATGGTAAGATCGTAGGCAGCGCGGCGTCAGAACTGCTCGTTGTAAGAGAGCCAGGCTAAGCCTTTAAACTTTGACACGGCCCGGCTAACGATTTGCTGATATTTGAGCAGCTCTAGGGCACGATTAGGGTAGACCCCAACGATCACAAGCATGTAGGCGGTAAAGGCATCAAGCCACTTATGGAAAGAGTCAATTACCGGCTTTTTGCGTTTGACCAATGTGAGCGGAGCGCCTTGGGAGCCTGGGGAGGACTCGTCGTACCGTAATTGCAGCTCGGGGGTCTGGGACCGATAAATGGTATCGGGGAGAAGTAAACAAAAATCAACGTACTCACCCCGGAGTATTTTGTCCTCAATAGACTGGTCCAAAGGACGGTTGAGGCCGACTGGTGTCGCCACATTGGAGAAGCGAGGGTTGGGGGTGCTGTGATCGACCAGCAGGCGAGATGGGACGTCTCTGGTCTGGAATGATTGCATCGCCGCTTGTACGGAGGTGGAGACGGTCTCCTGAATAGCGGCGAGCTGAGCGGGGCTGAACACACTGCCAGCGGACTGTGCGTTTAACGGCTCGTCCAGGAGATCACCGACTGATGAACCGGCGTCCGAGATCGAATCGACGTCTATGTCCGATCCGCGATCAGCGAGGGCGGGCGAAGCGGGTGCTTGCTCTTCGTCTTGGCGTGGGGGCCTTTCAACCCGGCGATGACGTTGGCTATTACGCCGAGGGCCTTTTTTCTGTACGCGACCACGGGCAGGGCGACTCGTTGGACGGGGTTGCGGTGGCACTGACGCCGAACGAAGCCTTTCGAGCAGGCGGGAGCAAGTTCCCGTGATCGGTAGGTTAAGGTTTTGAAGGCGTAGACGAAGAACTTCGCTGGACAGCTGCGAGATATCGCTGTGGGCTGTAGTTTTCGCAGGAGGAGGCCGAGAACGGACCATAATGACAAACAAAACTGCTACAAAGTTGACTTTCGTGCAATACGACTAGAATAACGCCCTGGTGTGGCATTCAGTAGCTTTTATAGCAAGACAATGTCTGAAACTATGGCCAATAGGTAGAGTTCTACTATAAACAACGTAGACACAATGTGGCAAACTGCTCGCTATGAATAGAGCTCACAAAAAACAAGAACCAATCCAGACAGAGGTAAGATTGTAGTTACAGACATTTCACAAGATACTTTAACAATTTCTAGCCATGAAAGGCTTTTATCCTAAACTTATGAATAGAGTACATTCATTCATGAATAAGGCTTTCACCATAGACCTAAGCTTACGAGTGGGCTAACCTGCCCGACCCATCACCCCCACAGCGTCACGTTCCATTAACTGCATTTTACCGCTCGGTAAAAGCTTTAAAATAATTTTGTGTCGTAAGTACTTTAAGGGATGATTTCCCAAGGTACCAAACTGTTTGACTTTCAAAGGACACTTTCAGAACTTACTGGTCAGACTTTAAGTTTGTGAATGGTATGTACTAATAAAGTTGAAGTTCTAATCACGCTTATTCCTCTTAAGGGTAGGAGTGGTACATGACTGGCCTAGCTAGCTGTTTCCAGCAAATGACAAGAGACCCTAGCCTGTCCCCAAAACAACATGACGTACGCGAATTACGGCTAAAAGGAAAATAGAGGTTATTACATGCCCATGCTGAGATATGAAATTTCTCTTCAAGTGTTGAAAAACCTTTTCACTTAATTATTTTTTACTGCTGCAAACGTGGCATATTATGTAACCATAGCAACAGTGATATTTTCATGGGTAAAGATGACATGTTATTGTCACATGTGAAGATGTCACATTTTTACACGAAAGCTGAAATACTGTTCCAATGGTGTTTATATAATAAAGGTGTTAGTTTCTTAAGAAATTGTGTTGCTGCATTGGTGGGGTGTATAATAATGAATTTGTTTTATCAGCAGAGTTTGATAAGGTAAATTGATTATCGTAAAGAGCTTTGAGTGCCAACGTTTCCAGCTTTAGCCCTTTGTCAGAGCAATATTTCACCTTATCAACTCTTCCTGATAAAACCAAATAAATATAAGCTTAAGCTTAATACAGGGCCCCTTATTTCCATACCATTGAATTAATAACAAAACCGTCCATTGTATTGTAACATGCTTCGTTCTACAAAAATAAAGCCTCATATGTAAATGAAGTGGACTTAAGTTGCCCTGTATTCACTAACTATTCACTAAGTTTAAGCCTTAAATATATATAGTATTAGACGGTAGGTAAGCTTAACACAATCTGCACGTGAAAAAAGCAGAGGCTCTAAAAAGCGCTTACCTTTTCTGAGCATCGAGTCCCCAAAGTCGAATTTGTCGATCATACAAAGCCGCCTCATCTTCAGTTATCGCAGCTCCATTTTGGTCATCTGTCACGCTTGGATTTTCAACCATTGTAGCCTAAATGCCAGAGAAAATATCTCCCCCTTTGTTACAAAATCGTCACATTCAAATATGGCGGGAATTCGGTGGCAAAACACCGCGACAACAACACATGCGTACAACAACGCTGTACGTGTGCGCTATTCTTTAGGTACCTCATGTCTTCTTAATTAGAGTATAGTTAAAGTAGACATCCGCTGAGTGCCTGCGATCTTTCAAAATGGCGACTGTTGTCAGAGATGAAAACATGTGCGTTTTTGATAGAGTTTCAGTTATTTGACTGTTCCTCCAAATTCCTCAGCGATATCTTCTTCTTGCAGCTATGAGGGTTGTTGCATTGATCAGGTGATCTCGCATTTTAACTTGTCATTGGATGCCAGTTCTGGTCTAAGCGAAAATCCTCTGGTGTTGATGATCGGCTGCTTATTAAATTTTGCCTTGATTTTCCATCAGCGGCGGAAAGGACAGCTGTTACAACATGATGCAGTGTGTACAACAAGGCCACGTTATTGTAGCACTGGCAAATCTGAAGCCCAGAGATGGAGGTATGCATGTGTTAGGGTCTGTGGTGACAGATTCGAATAGAGGTTGGGAGGGGGGGGGGGGGGTGGTGAGGTTGGGAGGGGGGGGGTGGTGAGGTTGGGAGGGGGGGGGTGGTGAGGTTGGGAGGGGGTTGGCGGGAGCGAAATGCGAAAATGCGATGATAGTTTCTAGGGGATGAAAACATAGTTGAAGCTTCTGCAAGCAATCTCCCAAAATGCTAGGAGTTATGATGGCCCAGAGAAGGTTATCTTTTGCCAAAACCCTCACATATGGTGATGTGGTTGTAATGGAGAAGTGCAGGTTGCTTCAGAGAGGTGGTAAGCTAAACTAAAGGAAACATAGCCAATTTTTGCCAGTCAGAGTGGTATGGAAGCAGCATTGAGTGAGGGGGAGGACAGGGGGGCAGGTGCCTAGGAGAATGGGGGTGGTAGGGGTACAGGAGACAGAAGCAGTCCTGAGTGTCCTGGGGTAGGACTCGCATGAATACCATATTTATTAGATTAACCACCCTGGGCGCTTATGAAATGTTTGGACCTTGAGAGTGGGCGCTTATTCGAGGCTGAGCACTTATTAAATTTTCACCATTTTCAGCAAGTGTAGTATGTTTATTTTGCAACAAAACAATAAATGGTAATAACAATATGTGAAGATGTAACAAAGCAAAGTATCTGTAAAATACTCTGAAGAAAACTCCTTCTTTGGGGAAGTCTCTTATTGGCATTTACCGTGTTCAATTTCAATCCTCGTAGACAATGAATCTAGAGATTGTAAGCCACTGAGTAAATAATAATCGATAATACTTTCATGCACTTCAGTGTCATTTTTTGGGGAGTCTGAGTGGGGAGGGGGGTAGGTTGGGGATGGGCACTTATTCGAGGCTGGGCGCTTATTAACTTTTTCTTCCTTTAGGATGGGCATTCATTCGAGGTGGGCACTAATTCGAGGTTGGGCGCTTATTTGAATAAATACGGTAAGTGCAGGAGTTGGGCAAAAAAGATATGGGAGGTGGGAGAACAGGGCATGGGAAGTAGGAGGTAATTACCCCACTGCCCCCTCCCCCCCCCCCCCCCCCACTATACCAAGCCCAGTTTAGGGAATTTTTGGATATAGTCAATAGATATATTGACTGAATACATATAATGTACTGTACTTTATACCCATGGCAGCAGATGAATTGGACAGCTACATGTACCAAACTGTTGGTCACAATGCCATTGACCTGTATGCACAAGCCATGGACTTGCCGTTATATCGTGGGACAATTCAAGGCTCCTCAGTGTCTCAAGGCAAAGTGTACACAGAATCAGAAGAAGATGAAGTAGAAGACCTTTACAAGCTTCTAAAAAGAATAAAGGTAACATATTTTTTACTTTCTTTCTTTTAGCAACTGCAAGAGTTTTCTACTGCCTTTGTGGCAAATCAACCTGATAGATTTTAGGAAAAATGAAGATTGTTTTGTAAAGATTTCTTCCTTAAAGGAGCACTGTCACCAGTATTTTTGCTGTTTTGGTTCAATTCTGCCAAAATTACTGCCTTTTTCCTGTTATCGTGCAAAAAATGCTCCTACAGAATCAGCAATATGAATTCCAATGAAATTTTAGCAGGGAGAGCTAACCATAATAATTTTATTTGGTGATTTTTCAATGCATTGCTTGAAATTCAGTTTTTTCAAATTTCAATCCATTTCCATCCTCGTCATCTTAGATGGAATACAGGCGTTTATAGTGTCAATGCAGTACTAATGTCGTTGGCAACAAAACTAGACAATTATATTAAGGTTTCCACTGATGCATTGGCAGCTTTAAGCCTTTTGAAGTGATGGTACAATAGCGTGACACTGCCCCTTTAAGGTGGTGATATACATGAATTTGAGTGAAATCTTAAGGAGTTTGAAGAAGGGATTGAAATGTAAAAAAAAAATGTTTTGAAACACCACCAGACAGTTGATGCCCCAAAAGGGCACTGCAGCTTGGTGGGGAACTGTTTGGTGTCCATCTACTAATAAATTTATAAAAAAATAATTTTAAACCTTCATAAATCTTCAGTAAAGCTGTATTTCATATTTCCCTAAATTTAACTAATCCTTTGAGAAAAATTAATTATCTCTTCCAAATATACCCAAAAATCACCAAAAAATGCACAAAATATCCCACAACATACATGTAGTTAGTGAAATAAGCAAAGGGATTTTTGACTGCTTGAAAATAATGCGCATATCAAGCGATATTCATGTTAAATCCATGCATGTTAAGCAAAAAAAAAAAAAAAAATATGATGTTCATGTGTGTACCCCGCCCTAACTGTACTGATTTGCTGTTCTGTATCCAGTTATTATTTTTGTATTTCTACATGTATAATAGGGGGATATCACATTTGATGCAGTTTCTGCCGGAGCTATTCTGTCAGATTACCAAAGAGTCAGAGTAGAGAATGTGTAAGTTGTTGATCACCATATTTACAACAATAATCAGTGTCACAAAATGAATGTTCTTACGAGTAAGAAGGAAAGGAGTGAAGATGAAGCAAATGGGCAGAGTACGTAGCTGGAAGTGAGGATCTCTTTCCTCTCCTACATGCTCCTCTTGTTTCACACATGCTCAATTCCCCCCATCCCCTTCCACTTTCTGTTATGATTATAGGGACACAGAAAATGACTAACAAATGTTCAACAAATGACATAGTTTTAATTGACCTTACACATGCCAGTCTGGCATCAAGAGGTCACACAACAAGAATGATGTGTAAACTAAACAATGACGTCATAACACTTTCCTGCTGCTTACTACGCAGGCTAAAATGTTATTACCGGTATATGGCTATTTATTTATTATTTACTTACTTAATTATTTAAAATGTGCTTATTTGCTTTTATGCATTTGTTATTGTTTTCAGGTTAATCTTTATTCTGCTGAGTGTCTGTAGTATTCTATAGATGTGCAGTGCAGTCTTTTGACTCATAACAATGGGCTGATAATGAAAAGAGGTTTCAGTTACCTTGTCTCACCATTTTCTTTTCATTTCTTGACAAGGTGTTCACGTTTAGGACTATCTTCATTAGCATATCTATGGAGACGAGACCAACAAGAGCTCCTCAGTGAAATGATTTCATCTGGAATCAAAGCTGTTTTGGTAAAAGTTGCAGCAATGGGTATGTCTTCATTGTTTGTGGACATGTTGCATTTTGCAACTCTAGAAAGAGGCCTTCCAAGAGGTAGAAGTGACAAGCAACATGGCAGCGAAAACAGACGACAATCTTCTGCTAAACACCAACAACCGACAGAAAATGTGCTACAGTTAGTGACAGGGACAATTCACTTTGAATCCCTTCCTCTTTGTTTTCTTTGGACAGAAACAGAAACAAATGATAAAGAGAGTCGTAAACGAGCAACAAAGCCACACCTGAACACCTCTTAGAAGGCCTCAAGAGAATATTTGCTAATCGTTTGAGTCAGAAGTACTAACAATTCTACCAGGTTGAGTTGGTTCACTTTTGACTATTTTTCTCCTGCAACTAAAAATCTACGCTACCAGCAAAGCCCTCCCCTTAATGGAGATAGTTTTTTAAGGGAGATAGTTTTTTTAACCCTTTAAGCCCTAAGGGTCTCCCTTTGACGAGTAAAATCGTCTGGCATTAGACAGAGTAAAATCTATAAGTCACTCTTAGGGAGTAAAGGGTTAACCAACCTTATGATCAACAGTATTGTAAGTGGGCATCCAACCTAGATTGATGATGAATGTGAAGTTGCAATTTACCATACCTCACTTGTATGTATTCCTTCACAGATTTAAGCCCACACCATCATCTAGGCTTGGCAATATCTGAGGTTTATTCTCTGATGTGTAAACTGGTAAGAGGAACACTAAACATTTTCCCAATGGCATGTGGAAAACTGTTTTGGATTGCCAAATTTCTATTGATAGCAGATCACACAAATATATAACTAATTTAATTTAGAGAAATACACAACCAACACGCAGGTTGTGTAACTTACAATCAAATTTAGCAGAACAGATTATTAGTAAATCAATCAATCAATACATAAATAAACAAATAAATAAATATATATTAAGTAAATAAAATAAAATAAATAAATAAATATTAAATAAATAGATATACACATACATGCACGTGGAGAAGAACTCTTCAGTTAAGAGGAAAATTTGTTTGGACTGGCCTAGATCCTTAGCAAAAAGATTGAAAACATGGAAAGAGGTCACATAGTTTATTGTTGCAGTTGTGAGTACAAATTTAGCAGTTGCTAAAAAAAGACCTCAAAAATTATGCTTGCAGGGGCTTTATTTTCAGGCTTTTTTTTCACAACTGCTGAAGGGCTGAAAGTGAAACTATCGTACATGTATTTGACTTTTTGGGTGAAAGTGTGTTGTTTGGCCCGTATTTTCTCAAAAACTAACCACAAAACGGCAAAAAAGTACAGGGCAATGTTTCTTAAAGGTCGGCACACACGGAGGGACTAGTCCCTGCGACTAGTCCCGCGACTAGTCCCAGGGACCAAGTCCCTTCGTGTGAACTACCCATTCAATTAGAAAGTTTAGTCGCAGGGACCAAAATTTGGTCCCTGCGACTTGTCCCACGAATTCAAACCATGTTTGAATTCGTGGGACAAGTCGCAGGGACTTGTCCCCTCAAATTATGCTGGTCCCTGCATGTGAACTGTTCGTGGGACTAGTCCCTGCGACCAGTCCCTTCGTGTAAACTCTTCAGGGGACTAGTTGCAGGGACTAGTCGCAGGGACTAGTCCCCTCGTGTGTGCCGACCTTAACTAAAATGAAATCAAAATTTGAAATAGTCACATACATGTACAATGGTTTGCTTTCAGCCCTTCAATTGTGGTGATCCATGATCTCCTCCTTAAGTTGGTGTTTGACTGGAATCATAAGTGCAGAATTACTCTAACATGCAAAGCTGCACGCAGCAGTAATCAAACAAAGTGGAACCCACTGGTAACATCTGACATCTGTGTATTTTGATGTTCTGTAGAACCAG
Organism: Pachyseris speciosa; assembly: GCA_016490735.1. NCBI lineage: Eukaryota > Metazoa > Cnidaria > Anthozoa > Scleractinia > Pachyseridae > Pachyseris > Pachyseris speciosa. The sequence continues at coordinate 340,231 of JAEMWC010000242.1, read as the reverse complement.
AAGTATGGCTCAAATGTTTGTGGAGAGGGTGGAGAATACGAAACATTTACTTTGGATTGTCCACTTTTCAAGAAAAAAATAATTGTGTAAGTAAGGAAGTAAGCAAATGTAGTCCTGAAAAGAGTGGACAACAAGAACATGTGAAAGAAGCATTTGCATAATGGAGGGCTATCTGGAAATTTTGAGTTATATGCCTGGCTACTTTCATGAGAAACACAGCATATCATTGGTCTATAACACAACTGCTGGAATCCCCACCTACTTTTTGCATATCCCCACCTGCTTAAAAATTTTGTGAGAGCCGTGCAAATGTGACCAAGTGGGAAGCATCGGTGCCTCATGCTATAAAATAACCAGATTTTATTACACTTTCCTCTCTATTTATTTACTTGATATTTACTCGTTTTTGATTAATGTTTATTTATTTATTTCATGCCAGAGATGAAAGTGAAGTTGTTATTCATTCTGATGATGCATTTGCTCCTGTTGGTTTCCTTCGCTTTAAGAAATGCATTTGGAAGATAAAGAACAGGTATTAAGGTGAACTATATTCTGCTACTTTGGCAGTATACCACCAGTCTTGGCCTAATATACCTGACTAAAAATAATAATTATTTTTTTTTAAAGTATGGATGATTATAATATATTATTATTTGTATCAATGCTGAATGATGATTCCTGTGTTTGTATTAAAAACAAATATCTTTTAGTTATTTATTGATTTTATTTACTAGTACCGTGTAATTTTTTTAACTGTTTAATGTCACTGTGTACATGTCATTTTTAGGTCTGTCTGCAATGTGCAAAAAATCAGGAATGTGTAGAATCATTGGACAAGTTACGGATACAGGTGGAGTTTGATAGAAAAAAAGCCACCCATCTTTAATTTCCTTTACTGATTTTCCCTCACAGATAAAATAACCCTGAAGTTCGAAGCCCTCCCTGTTGTATGGTGAGAGCATTATCTCTACATATTTTAGGTTCCAATACAATTGACTGAGTTGACTGACAGACCACTGTACCACAAAAATAATACTGTGTGAACTAAACTTAACGCACTGTATGCCTGAGTTTCTACTTTAATGACTTCTTTGTAAGACCTAAAAACTGATTTAAAGTTTACCCGCCTAGATTAGCATTTGCTATTTGCTGTTATTGTGACCTTTTTATTTATAAGATTTATAATTGTCAATAAACTTGAAAGTTGAAACTTGAGTTTGTGAGACTTAGGTTTCTGAACACTTTGAGGTAATTAATATTAGTTCTGGTTGTCATTTATATTAACAGCTGAAAGTAAGCAGGGAGCTTTTTTCTTTATTAATCCAGAATAGTACTGCAAGACAGAGGGACATGATGAAGACACAGAGAATAACAGTTTCTGGGAGACCAAAAGAACACAATAAAAGTGAGAACTTAAAACATGCAGGGCCAGTAAAATTCCTGAGACTATATCAGTTTGTAATTACTGACAACACTGTTTATGTTGTGGTTCTGTTCTATTCCTGGTTTCCCATACGTGGCAATGTATGATAATGAGAACAAACCAAAGGAAAATAAAAGGTGAAAATGGCAAGTGCTGCATACAATGTCCAACAGTATGATATATATTGTTATTAATGGGTTTAATGTTGTAAATGCAGGGTTCAGCAAAGAAATCACCAGGATGGTGGTTTGTTGGTGTGTGCTTATATTACCGGAGGTGTCCGCAAGTGGAGGTTCAACTGTATTATTTTTTGATGTGGATAATGATGCTTGATTGCTTACTGTTGGTCTTCATCAGACAGTGAAGTCAATAAATTGCATATCATAGAGTCTGTTCATTTCACTCAACCTTGAACCCAGGTTCTCTCTCTTTTCCTCCCTTGTCGTTGAGAGAGAGACCCTGGTTGGACCTGATCATGTGACCACCCAAAATCTGGGTGGAAAAAAAATTGATGCCATAAAGGGGTGATAAAGTCAAGAAGCTGTTACTGTGACAATTGACCCACACTCCCTGCAGTATTAATATTTGAAGGGCTGGGGGCATAAACTGCCTATGTAGAGTTTATTTCTCGAAAACAAAAAAGAAATTGGTGAAAAAAATACCGGACAATGTTTTTGAATCAAAATGCAGTTCACATACAAAAATTTGGACAAATCCAAGCGAACTAAAAAAACGGCCGAAAATTCCACATAGACAGTTTATGCCCCCAGCCCTTCATTTATTATTTGTTGTTTTAACTGGTCACGTGATAAGGTCCAACCAGGGTCTCTCTCTCAATGAAAAAGGAGGAAAAGATAGAGAGCCTGGGTTTGAGGTTGCATTTCACTATGGTTGTTGGTGACTTCACTGGTTGTTGCATTTGCTGTGTGTGACTTTTTACATGATCAGTCATGTAACAAATTTGTCTTTTCACAGGTGCTCTGCTTCACAGTAGGTGTGGTGATTTTATCTGGGTTTCAGGAATTTATGGCCACTGCACTGTTGAAGGGAAAACACTGCCAATTGAAGATATAACAAGAAATGTCCTACAAGGTTTGATAGGTAAATAATCTAGTTCAGCAGTGTGGAAATATGCCAGGTGGGACTAGATTCACAAAGCTCTCTTAGTTTAGGCTGTCTCCTGAGTATTTCTATACTTTGGATACATCTTAACTGAGGTGGTCTTTCATGAGTGGATCAACTAAAGAGTATACAGTTGAACCTCAATTATCCAGACTTGCCGAGACTGGAGTAAATAGTCCAGATAATCGAGAGTCTGGATAATCGAAAATATGAATATTTATGAGACAAAATAAAACTGAAATACAGTATTAGGAAATCAGAATTTACTTTAAAAGTAAAGATAACAAGCATTTAATATAGCACACCAAATGTGAAACCATGCACAGACATTGGGTTTGGAGGTAATAAAATGAATGAAATACTCTCCCCACTCCAATATAATTAATATGTGTTTTACCACCTCTATTGTATCTGTAAGTGTAAATGAAGTTTAAGAGAATGGCATGCTTTAATTACAGGAAGTTCTGCTCAGCAACTCTCAACTGAATGTCTGAACTTAATCCAAGTTCAACCAAACTTTCAAACCTAGAGTCACAGCCATTAGTGCACCAGATTTATTCATGAGTATTAAAAACTAAGGCATGATGAAAATCCCTGGAAACGTTTATCATTATGATTTATTTTAATGTAGGCATTGAAAAGTGTATTTGAAATAGGTTTGTTTTCCTTTCAAAGAGTGAATGTTTTAGACCAAAGTGTTTGCATGAAGTTTGTTTGTACAATACAGTACAATATCATATAAAATTCTGTTTTCCTAATTGATTCAATTTAATTTATCATGTCTAAAAATATTCATATTTTCGATTATCCAGACTATTTACTCCAGTCCTGGCAAGTCCGGAAAATCGAGGTTCATCTGTGTGAGTTTGAAGCTCCACATTATCTGTGGCTGAAAACATAATATTACCCTGAGTGATTGTCTAAAAACAAGCGTGTTCTTTTCTCTAACATCAGTTTCCCATTTTTCTTTCAGAGACACTTACTAGTTTGAAAGCAAGCTTAAATAATGGCATGATAGTGCACCTTTTTGTGAAGAACATGGATGACTTTGCTAAAGTTAACTCAGTTTACAAAAGCTTCTTATCAGTTAACCCTCCTGCAAGGTTTGTCCAAGAAGTATGAATGTACTGCATACTCCTCTTAACTGTTGGCAACCCTCTTAATTTTTTCTATTCATACTTATTGAGTATAATACAAACTCCCAACTGCCTGCCCTCCATTTGACTTAATTAGTTCAATTTGGTCAGTCTAAGTGTTGCATGTGGTCTCCATAGAGGTCTGGGTCCAATCCTGATCAACCATGCTGCAACTGCTTGCTTTCCAGTTGGCCTGATTAGGTCATTTGGTCAGAGTACTGGAAATCCTTGTCAAGCGTGGATAATGTTTTTAGGTTTCTTTTGCAGTAATTGCTTTTAATTAGTTGATCAATAACTGCAATGATCATGTCAAACATTCATAACCTCATATTGTGCTACTGGGATAGCAATCCGAGTGGTATGTGGTTCTTGCATGTGCTAATATTACAATCTTGATATGACTTCTTTTTACTTTACTTTTTCACGTACTTTCTAAACTGGTCAAGATGAAAGAACAACTTTTGTAAATTGGCATAAAATGATAAAATGCATTTCATTGTACGGCCGAGTTGGGATGCAATTTTTATTACATAATTATTAAATCAAAAGTGGAGGTTTTTCACTTAGCTTGGCATTGATTTTGCACAAATTTGCTTCCATTTTCCTTTCTAATCATGGTACCTAACTGTTTATTGTCAAGTCAAGATTAGTCAGCAGTCTACCAACTGTAAAATCTTGGCCAACAATAAAATGTATTAAAAATATAAAATATATACAGTGTAGGAAACGTTTAGAATTATGCTAAGAAAAAATACATGTACCAATAAGGACTTATTAAAGTTATGTAACAACGATGAATATTCATAAGCTCTTCAACTAAGAATGCTTGCTTATTATAAATAAAATGTCTTCAATGCCCCTTTAAAATAACCTACCAGTATGTCAGATATATTCCTAATACTTTCAAGGAAATAAGGATCCCTTAGTGAGGTTCTCTATTAAATTTGCTACACAGGGCCTGTATTCAGCTAAACCTGCCTGCAGACGTTTCCATGCAAGTTGATTGTCTTGTTCACAGTCCAAAAAGTCCTGCAGCCAGCGTAAGGGAAGCTATGCATGTTCAGAGCATTTCTCACTGGGCTCCAGCAAATATTGGTCCGTACAGTCAAGCAACAAAGGTAAATGACAGATGGATTGGAGGACTCTGATCCAACAATGTCATTAATGAACTCCATTCCATTCACTAAAACACAACCTTGCAACCTCCCAATAATAGACATCACGCTATAAAAATTTGTCCTAACTACCATACCTTTGGCTTAAATTCTCTTGCTTGAACATTTTGTGTGTAATGGCCTGCCCTCTATGAGGTTTTCTTGTATTGATCTTCAGTTTGGTCACTCAAATATGAATTGAAACCATGTTTCTCTGACCCATTTTGTTGTTCTATTCACTAGATACTGAGAATGTCTCCCCTGAAACAGCCAGCTCTACATTGATATTATTTTTCAGAGATTCAAACCTCTACACAGTTGAAATTGGGAGATTTTTCCTTTTGTACCAATCCCCCCATTATCAACCCATGCCAGCCCCCTAAAAAATTGGTGCATCCACCCCCCCCCCCCCCCCAGTTGAATTACAAGACACCCTCCTGCAAAATCGTCCCAGCCCCTACCCAACAGCAGCAATGACAAAAGCATATTTTCTTTGTTTCTGAAAAAGTTTGGGACAGATCAGATAAAACACACAGAAATAGCCAACCATGAAATGATATATCTTGGATTTTTTTTTTGGAAAATTTGAATTCAAATATTTGCTTCTTTTAGAAATAAGACCCCATATTTCTTTTATCTGGGAGATTTGGTGGCGTGTTCAGGAGACCAGGAGATTAGCTTGGTATCCGGGGGAATCCCAGAGTTGGCATATGTGTATTTTATGAAGTTAATCTTGTTGGAAAAACTGAAAAGATCCAGGAAGTTTTGCCAATGGTGATGTTGGTGACAGGTAGATAGGTAGTATAAACCATTAACAAATAATAATTATTAATAATAAATGTTTTTAAGACACATTAGAAATCTTATTGTAGTTGATGTTTTTTACTCCTCACTTAGACTTAGCACTGGAGCTGCCCTCTGCTCACAGATAAAGTGCTTGCTGACTGGCTAACATTTAGACTTGATACTATATATTGTTAACCTTTCAGGCTGGAGAAACCTTCTTTGTCTCAGGATCCATTGGCTTGTGGCCTCCAACAATGACCATGGTATCAGGCGGCATATCATACGAGGCACCTCTGTCTTTGCAGCATGTTGAAAGAGTCATTCCAGCTATGTACCCTGGCGAATCACTTCTTAGTGTTGTACATGGATTTTGTTTCCTAACTTCACCTGCTCATGTGTCTGTTGCTAAGAATGCTTGGTGTCAAGCAATGAATCAAAAGGTAAAGGGAGGGGAACTCCCTGTAAGGTGGACACCTCTCTAAGGTGGACACCTCTCTAAGGCGGACACAAAGAGCTGGTCGCGAAAGTGTCTGCACTAGACAGATTTCACTTTAGATCTTAACCCCTTGGGGCGGGGGAGGTTCTCCATATAGTGGCCTATACAGGGAGGCTCTGCCCAAAAGAGGTACCTTTTTCACGCTTCAGGTATATGAAAGGGTAGGGATTTCACAAGTTGAAGTATGTGAAAGGGTAGGGTAATGTGTCATTTAGGTATTTAAAAGGGCCTTTATTAAAATCTTTTGAGCACACATACCTTATGACTGTGCTGTTTTAATTTATTGATCGCTATAATTATGAAAATGGCAACAAGTCTTCTTGCGAAAGGGGTACCATTTGTCAATGGAAGGTATACGGAAGGGGTACCTTTTCCGTCAAAAATGGGGCAGAGGGCAGAGCTTCCCCGTATGAAATTTTTTTAGTTTCCCCCTCCCCCAGGATCTTAACTGCAATAGCAACCTAGTTTACAGGTTTTTAGTTGACATTATCTGTCCTGGGTATAATTACTGGAGGGATTTAAATATAGAGGGGCCTTTAATTGATATAGGGGCGTTAATAAAACCTATAAATAAATATAATAACTGAACTGATTCTATACAGACTACAGATGGCAGTGAAGGAGAGTCACAGTCACCAATGGGTCTAATTTCATATATCATTGTGCCAGCTTTACCCAAGGGAGCCCTGGTGGAATGGCATGTTGTAGCACTGGGAAACCAAGTCCAGTGTAAATGTATGTACATGTTGGATGTAATTAGGTCCAAGCTGTCGTTAACAGTCTACTTAATGTCAACTGAACACAAGTACAATACTGGCTACGAAGAATGGAAAAAACCAAACCAAAAAAATGACAATAACACCATTCAAGTCAGAACTGTAATTAATTCCAAACTTAATACCCATGTAAGTGGATGTAGGTAGAGTAAAACAATTGAAGGGGTCGGGGCATAACCATTCTATGTCGAATTTTGTCGGGTTTTTTTTTTTTCGTCCAAATGAGCTGAATTTTACCATGTGGTCTCTAATTTAATAGAAAACTACAGTCCTGCACTTTTTTCCGCTGGTTTGCGCTTCGTATTCGAGTAAAAACGGATGGAAAAAAACTCGGCGGCGCTTTTTGAGATCTTGCGTTAATCGAAAAACAAAAGAAACCTTTTGTTTTCTTGAACAATGAAATCAGTGAAGCATCGCGTAGCCGCAACTCGTTTGTAACGATACAAGCATTGTTCATTTAAAATTAACAGAATTTGTTATAGATTCATCGGCGGCGCAATGGTAGTGCGCGGGCCGAAGTAGACAGTGGTTTTTCCGAGATGACGGTTCGATGCGCGAACATTCGAAACTTTTTTAGTCCGCCATTTCGTCTCTTCTTCTTCTCCACCCTTTTTTTTTAGTCAAAACCAGCATTAACTAAAACTCGCGCGGTCAACGCTGCTTAAATTAACCCTAAAAGCTCGTGTTGAAACCTACCTTCGAACTTTCGGAGAAATCGAAAGGTTCGCCGATTTGCAAATGCTCTTCAATATCTTGATCTGTTTCACTTCGCAAACTTCACTTGAAGGCAATTTTGAACGTGTAAATTTTTGCATATGGCCTTCAATTTACCTACTTAACAATGCCTTGCTGTTTTTTTCGCCAATTTGCTTTTCGTTTTCGAGAAAAACGAAGCCAAAATATCGAAGAATCGGTGAATGGTGTGCAATGAAGCGAAGCGAAAGCTGCGTTCAATGATTAACATTACGTAGCAACGGCATTGTAATCAACCGGTAACAGCGCACGGGTAATGAGCACGCCTTTCGCGCTATTAAGTCGCGCGTTCAAAGCCGACTTACAACATTGGTAATTACTTTTTTTTTTTTCTTTTTTTTTTTTGCCGGTTTAATGATTTTTAAAGATTTATACAGCATTTTGCCCTTGCATGGAATAAAAAAAATTTCGCAGTATTGAATTACATGGCGTCGTCTTCCCTAAACAACTTCTCTTGTTTTAAAAGTAGAAGGGCACAATCAAACACTCCGTAAAAATGATTTTCAGGTTTGATTACTTGATAATCCTTTTACAAGTTTGATATTTGAATATTAATTTGAATTTGCTTTTCGTTTTCGAGAAAAACGAAGCCAAAAATATCGAAGAATCGCCGAATGGTGTGCAATGAGCCGAAGCGAAAGCTGCGTTCATTGATTAAAATCATTACGTAGTGGCTTTGGCGTAAGACACCTTTGTTAACGCACGGGTGATGAGCTCGCCTTTCGCGCTGTAATTCGCGCGTTCAAGGCCGGTTGATGTTTTCTACTTCTCCTTCTTTTTTGTTTTTTCTTTCCTTTTTTCTTTCGCCGGTTTGCCGATTTACAAGATTACCGGGGAAATTACCGGCTAATTACCGGGAGCTTCGAGAAACGGGCCGCAGATACTTGGTGCAAAATCAGCGTATGCCTAATATACCGACTTATACTTCTGCTCCTCAACACCAGGATTGTAAGTTTGTTTGTGGTTGTTGTTCTTGTAGCTATTAGGTTATGCTTCAGGCTAGGGTGACTTAGTCGGTGGTATGGAAAGTCTGTTCTCCTGTTACTTCTAAAGATATGCCACTACTGCATTCGGCACCCGGCAAGTTATTCCAATTTCTGACTAGCCAATTATTATTTTGTTTTTATCTTAGTGCCAACAAAACCGAGCGCCAGTTGTTAAGTAATATGGCGTATTCATGAAAATCACTTGAATGTAATGTATGTTACAATCTGTTTTCGCCGTCTCTCGACGGCTCTCTACCGGTTTGTACTGTCCGGGTATCGTGAGATTATTATTCATTTATTTAAACGTGGAGACCTAACGTGCCTATCACTGTCGGTAAAATATTACAATATTTGTAGTGAACAATTTCCTGTGTTATTAGAGTTAAGTTTATTGTCTTAATTCACAATCAATTTTCTTATAGAGCTCGAGTGCGACGAAATTTGGGGCAGAAATCGATCAATACATGTGTTAAAATAGACAACCAAGAAAAGCGTGAAAATGAGTCTTTAATACGAATGCAGAAAAACCGCATTCATTGTAACAATTTAAAACTTATTCTAATAGTGATCCAGATGACCGTTTTAAATGTCACTTTAGTTCAGTTGGCTACCGCAAGGCGTCAACAAAAGAAAAACTGACAATAGTACTACACTGGCGGTTAATTGAAACTAATTTTTACGCCATTTTTATGTTCCTGCAGACTCGTATGTGGCAGCGTAGGGATTTTGTTACACAGTAGTTAGTTTAAAAGAAATAAAGACGATGCAATGTTTGGCTGTGATTACAGCAAAACCGACATGATTTAATCCTGGGGCAAATTTGAGAAATTTCTTTTAGATGCTCCTAACTTTTCGATTGTGTGAGGGGCCAAGGCCCTCGAAAGAAGAGCTGAACGAAGTCAGTCAGCGGTAGGACCCTTTGGGTTTGGTAGGTACGTCATGTATGGGGACACATTATGTACCGATAGTCGCAATGAGGGTAGTACGTCATGTAAGACCTGACTATTATGTCCCGAGCACCACCCATGAGTAGCTATGCACTAGCTGTCACGGCCCCTGTAGTAACTGTAGTAGCTGTAGTAGCTGTAGTAGCCGTAGTAGCTGTAGTACCTGTAGTACCTGTAGTAACTGTAGTAGCCGTAGTAGCTGTAGTAGCTGTAGTAGCTGTAGTAGCTGTAGTACCTGTAGTAGCTGTAGTACCTGTAGTAGCTGTACTACCTGTAGTAGCTGTAGTAGCCGTAGTAGCTGTAGTAGCCGTAGTAGCCGTAGTAGCCGTAGTAGCCGTAGTAGCTGTAGTACCTGTAGTAGCTGTAGTACCTGTAGTAGCCGTAGTAGCCGTAGTAGCCGTAGTAGCCGTAGTAACTGTAGTAGCTGTAGTACCTGTAGTAGCTGTAGTACCTGTAGTAGCTGTAGTAGCTGTAGTAGCTGTAGTAGCCGTAGTAGCCGTAGTAGCCGTAGTAGCCGTAGTAGCTGTAGTACCTGTAGTACCTGTAGTACCTGTAGTAGCTGCAGTAGCTGTAGTAGCCGTAGTAGCCGTAGTAGCCGTAGTAGCCGTAGTAGCTGTAGTAGCCGTAGTAGCCGTAGTAGCTGTAGTAACTG
>JAEMWC010000242.1:302500-325000 GCA_016490735.1 Pachyseris speciosa | reverse complement strand
TTGGTGATCACCGTTTGGCCAGCTTGTTTGATGGTGTTTGATGTTTGAACTGCATCAAACATTCGATGAAACAACTTCAAACATTTCTTTTGTTCTCATGTTTGTTTGGTGATATTTGGTTCGTTTGGCCAGCTATAACAAACATGTTTTGTTTGCACATGAGAGATACGTTATCTCATTCGCTTGTATCCATAGATACCGGGTAATTGTGTGGCCCGTAACACCTTGCGTGCGGATGTTTGACGTTGTTTGATAAGACATGTTTGAACCGTTTGGCCAGGGCTTCAAACATCAACATGTCTGGTCTCCCATGTTTGATGATGTTTGATCATCAAACATTTGCCGTTTGGCCAAGGCTTACACTCAGTAAACGTCACGCGTGACTAGAATTTTTATTTCGAAACTTGAACAGAGTTTTGAACATCTTGACAGAGATTTCAGAATTTCCGTATAAATTTCCCAAGTTTATGGTTCGTATAAAGCTGTTTTTCTCGGATCACTAAGAGGCGACGCTTCTTACATACGAATAAAACCAAGTACCCAGTGTTAAATGTTAACTATATATTTATTTAAACAAAGTACTTTGGTTGTTCTTACAAATCTTTATCTCAAACAATGCTAAGCAATCTTCAAAGTCAACGTGTCACATTACTATTATTATTATTATTATTATTGAATGGTTATTATTAATTAAGTACTACTATGTACAATGTATAATTTATTTTAATCGACCCTACGCCAAATTTTACAAACATTTTTTCAACCAATGCTAACAACTGGCTCAATCTTAAGTATTACTTTACAGTATTACTATCGGATAGCTATGACACCTATGTACAGTGTCGATACTTTTTGTATCACCAAAAGTAGTACGGTTTTTGATTTCTAATAACAATAGAAATTTTTAAAATGGAGATTATTTTCACATTACAGTATCAGTTCTAAGAAAGTACCTGCGGTGATTTCAACTCAGATAATGGTCGATTGCCAATCAAGCCGGTAGTCACGACACAACTGATAAAGGAGCCAACATCACGGCCGGGTTGTTCGAAAGCCGATTAACCCTAATCCAAGAGTTAATTTCTATATTCAGGGAGTTAATTTCTATATTCACGAACGTTGTCCAAAAAACCCAGCTGTTTGATGGTTTAGATTTTATTTCCTGATATGAGGATGAAACTATTAATCTTGTTACAGATGACTCAATGTCAGTCTCAAGGGACAGGTTCAGGATTCTTGGACAAAGTGTTGTTGTCAAGGGAAATAGCAATCACAGTATGGCTGTTAACTTTGAAGTTGGTAAGTTTGTCTTTTATGTAGAAATTGAAGGAATTCCTGGAAAAAAGTCCTAAGTGACTTGAAATAAATTTCTAGATTCTCCTTCCAAATTACCTTTTATTCACTTGTGAAACACAAGGAGAATTTGACATCAACTTAGGGATGTAACCATTAAATGGGTTCTTTTGCTTTTATTGTTAACTTCTGCTGTACCACATCTCTTGTTTTGGTTTTGTCTGGCATTTCTTTTCGGAAAACAAATCCTGGTCACTTTTTCCCTTAAAGAGGACATTGTGTGGGGTACCTAAAACCTGCAGTACAGCAAACAAGCATAAAAAACCACAAAACCTTTTCAAAAATCAACAAAATACATTTACAGATTGAGAATAATGCTATGTTACAATACCGTACTTGTGAAATATACTGAAATGCTGCAAAAAAATTGTGACACTTAGCCACAATGATTCCCTCAAGCAACACAAATTAATATTACTAAGCTCTTCTTTTCATAATTCTGAAGACACTAGAGTAGTAAAAGACTCTTAAATGTACCAAGTCCATCAATGTGTTCACATGTCTTGGAATTTGGTCATTTATCTTACAGGAAGTTTACATTAGCCATCTCATAAACCTTTAATAGTCCAGTTTCGAGTTCACCATGACCGCTGAATAAAAGCACTGAGAACGCATTTCTACAGGGTTAGCCTCTATCTGAAGTGAATATATTCACAAGTTCCAGCGAGAAGATGACCTGTTTACAGCTCTGTCTATTGTTTAGTTTTCAAATTTGTGGCACCTTCCTGCTGGTATTTGTGAATATTTCACTTTAGGTTGAGGCTAACCCTGTATGAATGCGTTCTCAGTTCTTTTATTCAGCAGTCATGGCAAACTAGAAACTGGACTATTATGGACATAGTCCCTGGTGTGGTGGTCTATCTCTATCTCTGATTTCATACATCTATTTCTTGTTCATGTGTGGGCTGGGTAAGATCAAATACAGACTGATAACGGCTGCCAGGGGTGCCTTTACAAGCTGACGTTTGATCTCACTTCACAGAAGAATAATTTGTTGTAAATTGCTATGAGACTATATGATATGTGTGGTATATAAATACATTACCACTACCATTAAATGGCAATGAAAGGGGATCTGGAATTTGCCCTCAAAAACGTGATTTTTCATAGGCATTAGACTGCAATCAGAACTATGGTTGGAATGTTCAATAATTTTACTCAATGTTATGAGGTGATATTAAACAACCTTACTAAGACGCATCAATAAATAAACAATGTATTATACTCAACAGGGTCTGATTCCATTGAGTGTGACCTGGAGGAAATCATGGAAACATTTATATCCGAGTTTCAGTGCTGCACCTCAAAGAACAGCTTCAGTATCAATGACCTGATGTACATGAGGATATTTTATGTCAAAGAGATAATGGACCATTGGGATGCACAGGACTTTATACAAAGGGGCTTAGAGAGGACTGTTCCCCCTGCACCTGCATTTTCTTTGATCCCTGTGGATGGCCTTGAAAAGGGGAGTGCCATCATGCTGTTCTGTTGCTTTCTACAGCAGCCAGAGGAAGAATTGCAATGACACAACACTTTAAACTCCCTATGTCTGAAAATTAAACAACTACTGGAAATCGTTTTTCTCAATAGCTTTCACTTAAAACAGGGGTTTCATTAGAAGCCGGCAACTGGCGAAAATCACCGCCTACTTTGTCAGAACTTACCTCTTACTGCCGCTTACTTTGTCCATATTTTCACTCATATTATTAAAAAAATTCACCAGGTCACCGCCTACTTTAGTTAGCTCAAACGGCTATTTCAAAACTTATTGAAAACCCTGTAAAAGGTCACAATCAGGGATTTCACAGACAGACTCAAACGGTTAATTGGTTCATGCGCCAGCGTGCATTCATCGAGATATGAAGCACTTGGGAAGTTTGGAGAGCATAAAAGATGTGTAAGAGTCGCTTGAAGCATAGCTGAGAGCAGCTCTAGCTTCTTGAGTGCTCTCCAAACCCCCAAGTGCTTCATATATTGATGAGCGCACAGCTGAAGCATGAACCAGTTGAAGGGCTTGGTGGAAAACTATGCTAAGTGGCTTTTTGGGAGTTTTTTTTATTTTGCTCCAAAATTGCTGGTTTTTTGCATACAGGCTTGTTTGTAAGTGGTAAACATTGCCCTGTATTCTTTTTGCAAAAATATGCATTCACCTAAAAATCCACTTAGCATAGTTTTCCACTAAGCCTTGTTTTATAACATTTTCTACATGGCATGGTTTTCAATAAGTTTTGAAATAGCCGTTTGAGCTAACTAAAGTAGGCAGCAACTTGATGAATTTTTTTAATAATTTGTTTGAAAATATGGACAAAGTAGACGGCGGTAAGAGGTAAATTTTGACAAAGTAGGCAGCGATTTCCACCGGTTGCCGGCTTCTAATGAAACCCCTGGCACGGTAGTTTAAATATTGTGTTAAGAGAAATTTCCTCTGCTACGTCATCAGCGTGTACAATAGGAATATGAAGCACACTTGCGCAATTGAATTTGACTACACGCATTTAGCAGCTATGTTATAATAGAACTTAAGACACAACAACAACAAAAATTATCTCTTTTTAATCTACTTTATTTGGTTTACAAAATATGCCCTTTGATTTTCAAGCAAAAATGACCTTTTTTATCTACTAGTATTACTGATAACAAATTTGAACCTCCACCAACAGCTACCTATCCTGAAGGGGTGTGATTATGCAAGGGGGGGGGGGGGGTGGGAGGGTGGGAGGGATACCCTCACATCCTTCTTACTTTACTTCAAAGTTTCTTCCCCATCAATCACCACCCCTACTCCTTAGACACACTACAGTTTTACTATCCCATTTGGAGGACCATTTCTGAGAGTAAAAATGGTTATGATACAAAGGCATCCAGTACCAACAAAGCTATTCCTGTACATGTACACTGTATATAAACATTTTGTGAATACTGAAGTCCATGTTGCAATTTTATAATATTGACAGCTTCAGTATTTCTGGCTACCTTCTTATGTAATGTTTAATAAATGAGCAGGAGTGTTTTATCAAGTTTAAAACACGAGGCACAGCCGAGTGTTTTAGGATTGAATGGCTTAAAAAGCTTTACTGTTCATCTATCCATTCTTACACTAAAATTTGGATTTTGGGTTATTTTGGTGTAGAAAATCAGATGTTAACTTAAGCCGTGTCTTTATCAGATATAAAGACACTCATTAAAAATTTATTTCTTTTGTATTTCCTTCATGAATTATTAATGAGCTTTTTACATGTTTGAAAACTACTCAAAACCAACCCTTGCAAATTAATTTTATGGTCCAAATTTATTGAATTTTTCAAAAGCAACAGCCCTCTGATTGATGGAGGTGATTGCTTGAGTCACAGGTGACTGCTACTCCATAGTCAGAGAATTGATGTGATTGAGATTCTACTGAAGCAACAACTGTAAATACTAAAATATTTAATATATAGTGTAAAGAATTTTGATTACACTATGTACAGTGTGGAAGGTTGTAGAATATAATTACAGCTTCCTTCTGCAGTTTCCCAATATTGTATAAGGGCTTGGTGGTAAAGGAGAAAAAAAGACGACTTTATCAACTTTGTAGACAACTGGTTTGCCAAAATTGACCAAGCATATATTAAATATAAAATACAATGCTTTATAAATGAACACTTGGCTGTTAGCTACTTTCCATTCCTTTGCAAACAAAAATCAATTCCAAGACTTGCAAGTAAACGAATAAGGATTCTGATCTTCATTAACATAACTCAGTGGGTCTAAAATCTGGACAATAACCTTGGCAACTGCAATGCTTTTTCAACTAGCCACTCCCATTAACCCTTTCCTCCCTAAGAGTGACTTCTGGATTTTACTCTGTCTAACACCAGAGGAGTTTACTCTGTCTAACGCCAGACAATTTTACTTGTCAAAGAGGGAGACACTTTAGGGGTGAAAGGGTTAATGCCTCATAAATGTTTTTGTTTTTGTGCACTTTTCCACAGAGCTCCTCAAAGATTATTTCGTCCACAAGAGCGCTTTTCAATTGAGTGTCGTAAAACCAAAACCAATTACTCCAGCCAATCACAACAGACCAAAACAGTGCAATGAGCCAATCAGAATTTGAAGTAATTACATGTAACCGACGCAACGCGCGGGAAAATCTGTGCGTGCAAGTCACGATTGGTTTTGGTTTTGCTTCTCATTGGTTGAGAAAGTGGTGCGAGTTTTGCTGGCCAATCACAGAGCAAAGCAAAACCAAAGCACCAGAAGTACTTTCGACACTCAATTGAAAACCGCTCTATCAATAATCACTTATACTCGCCATTCTTAATTTTACAACCCAAACAATGGTTGCATTTTACACTGCCATCAAAAGTATTTTCCCAAACTGTTTTGGAACATAATGGGTTACAAAGAGCTGATATTGATGGAATTCAGGCAATCCATATTCAGGGCTCACTGCTTCCTGCTTGCTGCCTCTGATCAAAGACACTGGTGCTGTACTATTGTCATCTTCTGGGTGATGCATACAGTCTGATGTAATCTTCTACTCTTCTGTGAAATGACTCCTGTTGGGTGAATTGATCAAGTTATTTAACATGAGGGCTCCATGTGGACTGCTAGCACTCCCTTTCTGGTTAGTTGAGAGTGTACACCAATAGCACAGGGAGACCACCTGAAATGAACAAGCTGGGGGTGGGGGGGGGGGGGGTTGGTCTCCTCAGTCTCTTCTTGTTTGTTTTCCATGCTCCAGTCTCATTGTGCTGTTGATGGCTTGCACTCTCAACTATCCACTCTAAGTGCTCTAGCACTCTGGGTTTCCTATCAAATCTAACAGACGCCACCAGGGAAGCCTGGGTTTTCTGCATGTTTTTCCTCAAAAACAAAGTACATCAAGCAAAACAAATTACAGGTCCATGTTTATCTATTAAATTGAAGGCTACAACCAAAAATTCAGCTGTTTCTGGGCAATTTGGAATTTCAAGGACAAATCGTTACGATATTTTTGCTTTTAACCCTTCAACTAATCTAAACACAGAAGATGGACAATAACAGACTGCAAACTAAATATTGATTTCTTACCTTATTCTTAAAATATAACTCTGAAGCCTCAACATTAAGTGGATCATCAAAGTTCAGCAAGTCCTATGGCAGTTTTGAAACAATTATAAATTAATTAATAAAGGCAAGTTTAATTTTTTGCCTTGGTAACAATTATGGCTCTTTATGTCATGTTCAGATACTTACAGTAAATAAAGAATTAAGTCCCCACACAATATCCTGTAGAAAATAAGACAAAATTAAAATAACACCTACAAGCTTGGAATGGGTAAGGTGCTTTTAAACAATAAACCTTAGACAAAGGCCAGGCTTTTCAGGAAATTACTATTATTTTTGCATGGTCTTATGAAAAATGATGTTTGAAAGGAGGGTTCTCTCACCATCACCATCATCATCACCATCACCATCTCCATCATCATCATCATCACCATCATCACCACCATCATCATCATCATCATCACCAACTGTATTACCTGGTAATTAGCGTATATCACCTTATATCTATGTTAAACCATACATTCCACTCGTTTTAGTTTCTCTTGTAGTAACTCCTATATTGCTCATTAGGTATTGTTTTATATGTGTATTTTGTACCGTTGTGAAGGCCGTAAGTTAGATAACTCATTGGGTTAATTACGTCACCTTCGTTAAATAAAGAATATTGTATTGTATTGTACCATCATTGTCATCATCATTAATAGTATTCTGTAGATAATGTTGGCA
Organism: Pachyseris speciosa; assembly: GCA_016490735.1. Classification (NCBI taxonomy): domain Eukaryota; kingdom Metazoa; phylum Cnidaria; class Anthozoa; order Scleractinia; family Pachyseridae; genus Pachyseris; species Pachyseris speciosa. Next base: position 317,890 of record JAEMWC010000242.1, on the reverse strand, counting down.
GCGCCCCCCACCCCAAATGTTCTGGTATCCAACCTCAATTCAGAGCGAAATCAATAACAGTAGGAGGCCAACCATTGGAGTATTGCCAGTGTTACACTCTGTCGCACTTACCTTTAATTTTCTTGTTGGTGCCCAACCTGAGCCATCAAGAGTGTGTTCCCTCAGCAAACTGCATAAGAAAAGGAAACCACAGTAATGAAAGTTTTCTGTTAAGATAAACCCCCCAAAAATTGTCCAAAGTTTGGGTAAAATCTTAAAAGTTAGTCTAAAATTAGATGCTCCTGAAATTGTATAGTTACCAGTAAGTACTTAAAGACTTAAAGGATCTATTTGGATTACATCTTGGTAACAACCTGTTTCTGCTACTGCTCTTCTTTACAAACCATTCTGTCGAAATGATGGCTTTAAGTGCTTACAAAAGTTCAGGAGTGAAGAGATCACAGGAAAATGGACCTTACTCAAGGTTAATACACAGCGTAAGTGTGGTTGCTTTACTTGTTTACCATAACCTACCTCAAGCAAACCTCCCCATTCTCACTGATGTTTGGATGCCAGATTTTTGTTTCACACCAGACATGAGGTGGCTGTAAAAAAAATCATTTAGCACTAGTAAAGAATAAAAATCTTTTTGACAACAATTCTTTGTATAGTGTATACTGGTACCAGTATGCTTTGCTCTGGCAATCTGACAATGCACAAAAAAACATTTATGCCAAACTGAAGGCTACAGGCAACCATGTGGCCGGACTTTGAATTCAAATGTTTTTTCCCTTGGGCAGCCCAGTTTCATGCCATGTCCATTTTTTAATGAAGAAATTTGAAAAAAATATTTGGTATATCTTGTTCACCATGAATGGCTTCTAGTTCGCCAACTGATGAAAAAGAGTGTGACTACTGATACTAGTCCAGTCAGTCAAGGCCACCACAGCATGCTCAACATAAAGTGACAGGGAGTATTACAACTCCCCCCTGGATGGGATGATAGTCCATCACAGGATAGCCAGCATGAAATGACTAGGAGTATTACAACTCCCCCCTGGATGGGATGCTGGTCCATCACAGGATACCCAGTATGAAGTGACTGGCAGTATTACTACTCCCCCCTGTATGGGATGCTAGTCCATCACAGGAAACCTAACATGAAATGACCTGGAGTAATGTACCTCAGGTTACCCCAGGGAATGTTTGTTACCGATAAGTTTCTCTGACAGTTTTCTATAATTTATCCACATTTACTCAAGGAGTAAAGAGGCAATGGGAAAGGTACACTGTAAGTGTCTTGCCCAAAGAGCCAGAACAAAGGCCTTAAGTCCAGAGTGACCTATAACATGTTAACAATTTAGCGTCTCCACAAAATTAAATAACTAACCTTTATATTGTACTCTTCTGGTATCATGACATGAAATATAAAAATACCCTCCTTCCAGTATCCTTCACCTAAAAAAGAGTAACAGAAAACATGTACTGAGCACAAACCAAATAAATGCAGACTGATGGAAGCGATGACTTTCTTACCAGGTGTCACAGTAAGGGTGAATTCATGAAGAATGTTTGGATCCTTAAACTCCACTTTGCAAGAGTCTGTAAAAATACAAAGACAGAGTTTTCAAACTGTTTTGATAAGGTTTTAATTAGTTGGGTGTCTCTTGTTGTTATTCATGTGGACTTGAGTTGACTTCTCTACACTGGTGCATGTTTTGTGTGGAATTGTCTTCTTTTTCCTCCAGTTTAGGAATAAGAGAATGAGTGGAATAAGGTTTTCCAAAGAAATGAATAGAGCGGTTTTCAATTGAGTGTCAAAAGTAATCATGGTTTTGCTTTGGTTTTGCATTGCTTCACTCTGTGATTGGACAGGAAAACTCGCGCCACTTTCTCAACCAATGAGAAGCAAAATCAAAACCAATCGCAACTTGCACGCACATATTTTCCCACGCTTTACATCGGCTACATGTAATTGCTTTGTATTCTGATTGGCTCATTGCATTGCTTACTTCTGTTGTGATTGGCTGGAGTAATTGCTTTGGTTTTGGTTTTACGACACTCAATTGAAAATCGCTCTATTCCGAAAATGAAATACTCTTGGCAGAAATGACCCGAGACCAACGTGTGGAAGGGTCTAAGCTGAGTGTATGAACCCAACGTCCGGTGCCATGTCATGGAGCTTGGTGGGCTGCGCTCAATTTCCCAACAGAAGTTTTCCCAAAGAAATGCATATTCTACATTTATTATTCCAAGATTCCGAGTAAACCATATTCTGTTCATTCCAACTAATTCAAGTATTCCTATTCCAGAATAGTCCCCAAAAAATGCACCCTGTTTCAGCTTGTGTACATTGTATTAATTAAAAGTGTTGAATATATCATGGCTTAAGGTGGGGGTAAACATGAATTTGTTTGAAATTTGAAGGAGTTTGAAGAAGGGATTGAAATGAAGTAAAAATGTTTTGAAACACTTCCAGTTAGTTGCCACTCCACAAAGGCACTGCAGGTTGCTGGGGAACTGTTTGGAATCCATCTACTAATTTCTAACTTCAAATTCCAATTTTAAACTCTTATTAAATCTTCAATATTTCCTATTTTCTTAATTTTAACTAATCCTTTGAGAAAAATTATCTCTTACCAAATCTACCCAAAAATCACCAAAAAATCACAAAAATATCCCACAACATAGCTTTGTGGGATGACTGGATGGATTTTTGATTGCTTGAAACGCGAACGAGAAATCAATGTGAAATCCATGTTAAGTGGCTAAAAAACGATGTTTATGTTAAATCCCGCCTTAAGATAGCACTGGTTATGCAGTTGCTTCAGGAGGTATATCATCATTATTTTATGGAATATCCCAGGAGTCATGTAGTTTCTTTAGGCAGCTGTATACCCTGAAAAATTACAAGTGTCAAGAGGGATATTCCATGGTATACCAAGAGATGGCTTTGCATAACTGTTTTGTTTTATTTTTATTTATTATTGTTATTATTATTGTTATTGTTATATGATTCTCTCTAGTTGTCAGGTGTTCTACTGGGTGATGTTGATTGTGTCAGCAACTCCTCGTAGCTTAGAGACACAACACTTTCTGCAACAGGTGAACAGTTCCAAGAATTGCCGATAATTGTACACTTCCAAGGAAGTCAGGTACATTTACCTTGCCAAACGAGGTCTTTGCACTTTTTGATATGTTTCCAAGAGCACCAATCATGACAGGTATTTTTGTTTTTTCATTGAGAACTACAGACAGTACTGATTGACAATTCTACTCTTCTAAATTTTATTGACTATTAACAATACAGTACTAAAATTACATACAAGAATACATTATTCATTACTTATGGGGAAAAGGATCAGATTAGGCTGAGGCATCCATTTATGACTAGAGTTATAACTGAGACTCAACTTTGTGCCCACACTTGTCACATGTTGCTCAAAACTTTGTGACAGTCCCAAAGCTGAAATGCAGATTAGGCTATTTGTAATTTTTTTGGCCCAACTAAAACACTGTGAAATATACAAAATACTAGTTCTGCACAGCCAGCTGCCATTTTGATTTTTGATACTCAGCAACAACTAAAAAGTTAGACGGCTTGGGAGAATCAAAGGGAGTGAGATACACCAGGGTCTGTCCATAGCACAGGGTCTACTAACAACAGTCAGGTGATGCATAGATCACATGCAACCCATGTGACAAACACAATGATAATATATAGATTTAGCCAAGCCTAAAAGCGGAGCTCCACGATTATTATTTTTTTACTGGTATTGAAGAACACCGCACGGCTTTCCTTGCGCCAATATTTTATGTTTAGAGCAGACAACGGGAATTGACCGCGGTTCAAAAACATCAAAACATTACGAGAAAACAATACAGTCGACACGTGTGTTTGTTCAAAAACAAATTTAGCAATCAAAGAATGATCAAATATTTTCATCCAACATCGTTGGACGAGCATGTTTGACAGTTTAGCCACCTCTCACAATAGTGCATTAAATGGCTTTCCATGTTTGATCGAAATCAAACATGTTCATCCAAAATTTCCCATTACGAACAAATGTTTGATCGTTTAGCCACCCCAACAAACAAATCGTGCACAAACGGTAAAAAGCAACCAAATGAGCCACATAACGTCGAAAATTTCAGCAATAATACGCAAAAATCATTTATTTTGGACTCACTTGGTCCCGTGTTTGGTCAAACATTGTTTTGCGTTTAGCCACCAAACGTTATGCTTGACAAACACGATAATGGCAGAAAATGTTTGATCTTTTAGCCGGGACTTAACAAACATATTTCATAGTACGTTAAGTTTAGACATAGCTTAAATGTCGTAGAAAAGAGAAAAAGGAAAACAATCCTGATAGTTTGGATAGGTAATCGCATGGGGCCGAGTGAATATCACTTGTGCCAGTTTTCAGAAAGTTGCTGAAATTGCCCTCATCGCGCAAAACATAAGTGATACTAATCCTTAATTTTACGAGGATTCATTGCGATTACGTGTTAATAACATAAGGGCAAACGTTTCTTTCAGTTTTTAACACGGCAGAAACACAGGCGCCGAAAAACATGTGCAGTCAGCCAAGCGGAGGAAAACACTCGTTCGCTTGTAAAACAACAAACAAACAATTCAACTAGCTACTTCTTTGTGTCCAAAACGAGTAGACTGTTATTTATATCCATTCGCGACAGAAATACAAGTTTCCTTCCTGAACAAAATTAACAACGATTAAACCAAATGCTAAGCTTCAATTTATTTAAGTTACCTGTGTTGTCGAGGTTTCTACCACTTGAAAATACGCATCGATCCACTATAGTAAAAACACGCATCTACAAAAATAGCAAACGGTTTGTTCAAAGAAAAAACTTCTTCCACCAAGTGTGAGCTACTCGTTCCTGCCATTAATGCCGGTGAGTTGTTAAGAACTTTCTTGGTGAGCTGCAAGATGTCACGGTAAAGTGAACAAGCCCTGAAACATTAAATCATTTTGTTTTTCAACCACACAATCCGGGCGCCATAGAAGTGGATCCAAAAATTGAAGAATTTCCTGCGAACAACCTTTTGCTCTTCCATTTTCCAGTTGAAAATTTACCTTCCGGAGTATCTTTTAAGTAGTTCTTGATTTTTATGCCCTTTATGCGAATTAAGAGACAGAAACTGAACTTCGAAGATGATGTTGTTTTGCTCAAAATGAAGACACCAACTGAATGTGAAATCTCGAGCCGCAGAAAGCGCGCGAAAAATTAAGCCTCGTTGTGGCTTGGGTGTCTCGTTTTGGTTAAATTAACTTGACTTGAGCCTGCGATCCAATTGAAAACCATTACCTGATCAGCGGTCAACTTCAAAAAAACAGCGGACCTCGATGAGCTCTAACTTGAGCCCGCGATATGGTCACGTGATACTGGTCAGCGGAAACCTTGTTTTGACAGGTGTCAATTAGCCATGACACGGATGCCCTATATCAAAGATGTACGCTGTAAACTAGGTGATCAGCTGGAGTATGGCCACCATGTTGGATTATTATGATTATTATTAGGATATTATTAATTATTGGGCGACTCCGTCGTCGTGCGTACGCGCCCACGAGCAATACCGCTAGCCATTTTTACCATGAGAAAAGCAGTTGACGGGTTTCTATAGGTATGGTGCTCCGCCGGAGCTCCGCTATAATTAGCAAATAATTATTGAGAAATTTACCCTTCTTGGATCTTCCTGAACAAGGACATGGCTGCAAAACCTAAAGGAGGGGTTGTACTGAGCGTCAACTTGATAACTAGCTGACAAAAAAACGGGTTTTGGACAACAAATGCTCAAGCGTTTAATTAATTAAAGGCTTGTAAAGCCCAGTGTAAAATTTTAAAAGAGTCTTTAAAATACACACTATGAAAATCTTCGAATCTGCTCCTGTTGAATAGTCCAAAGTAGCAGTTACGTTTATTACCACGGCTTGCTTTTTTTGGTTCCTACTTACCCGGTACATTTTCCTCCAATTCTGTCACTTCTAAAAACGGAAAAAAATAAACGAAAGGCGGGGCGTTAGCAGAAACTACGATCCAAAAACACAATCTAAACAAGGTAAGATTGTCTTAGATCTCTAAGGACTTGCTTCTATTTCTGTGTTGTAAATACTAAATAACATGCTTAAAACTTCAAACCTTTTGTGAGCAATTTGTCTCTGACAGATATCCTAGAGCCTTTGGAACTTTCAGTGCAACCTGGACCCTTCTCTTTCTTCTCCCTTTCTTCCTTGATCTTTTTTGCGAGAGTTATCATTTCTTACTTCGAGAACAAAACAGTTCTTCCAAAACATTTGCGCCTGATTTTCAGCTATCTAGTCTTCTTCTCTCTCAACTCCATTTTGAAAAATCTGAAGCTGCAATAGTTTCCCCAGCGGCTTTTATAGTAGTACCAGTCTTTCGTCTGACGCGGTCGTTGTGACTGAGTGACGATGCATAAGGAGATTTGTCGACTCATTCTGCACGCGAGGAGCGGATATAATCGAGATTTGATTTGCTTTGAACGTTGTATGTGGTCTAAGTGGCTTAGTGAGAATATTGTGATGGCAAGGAATTGACGGAAATTGAAGGTAAGCGAGCGAAATCTCTTTAATTTACATGTATACCAAAGACCGGCCTTCGAAACTGCTTGAGAACGAGCTGAAACAAGTGCCTGTGTTTTGGTTTTATTTATTTTCTGTTTTGAACATTTTCAATCCAGTTTAGAGGTTTGTTTGCTTTGGTTCAGAATCGTTACTATAATCTGAAACGAAAGGAAATAAAAATCTGAAATGTGAAACCAACTGAACAAATCTCTTTTTCAACTCTGGGAATTGTGACGATAGAAGTGGCATACATGTAGATTGGATGCATGTTATTTGGATTGGAACCTGCTAGGTAAATTCCATTTTTCTTGCATACTTTCCTTTAAAGACTTGAGACACCCCTCCCCCTTGGAATTTCCATTGACATTTCTAGGGAGGTATTGTCTAGTTTCTGCAACTAATGCACTTATCAGTTGAAATCCCAACCCCCCACTCCCGGGCCAAGGTGGGGGAATGAAAAGTGTTTGATCAAATTAATTTTGACAGCATGTTTTGCCCTTGGGGGTGCGGTGGGGATTTCTCAAGATTAGCCATGTTCATTTTCCTCCTGCAGGACTGTAGGTGGGGGTTTTACAAGTTTAAGTGTCCCACTAGGGTGGGGGTTTATCACCATTTTAGTTGACATGAAGTCAAATCCCCACCCTGTCCTGGGGTTGGGGGTGGGGGTGGGGATGTCAATTGATAAGTGCATAAATGACGGTAACAATACAATTTTTAATTATATGGACACAGACATGCCTTTAGGCAGCTTACAAAATGTAAGCATTTGAGAAAGTAAAGCTGTAAAAAATTTGGGCTGGAACAGAATTTTAGTTGGGAGCTGGCTACGGTGATATTACCATGTTACAGGCCTAAAATTTTTCAGGCTTTCTTTTCATGGCTGCATAGGTTGTGTATGCCACTGTAAGAGATATAGAGTCAAAAATGAATATGATCTTGCTTAAGATACCACCCTGACCCTTCCCATTCAAAGCAAGCTTAAACATTTTGTCACGTAATTAATTACTGAATCCCATCTGGAACTTGGATTTTCTTCCAAGTTTCCATTAATTTTGATGTTACATGCATTTCTATCATGGTGTAATTACTTACACTGTAATAAACATCTTCAAGGAAAGTACCTCTCACTAACTTTCATTTGAATAAACTTCACTCCACACTACTTTTAGATTTCATCCAGAGACTCGAAACGTAGAACCACCTTGTAGCATGATAAACAGCACCACAGGAAAGTACTACTCAGTAACTTTCATTTGAATGGTCACAGTTTAGAATTTCATCCATGGACTCAAAAGCACGAACCACTTCTACAGCATACTAAACAGTACCACAGGAAAGTACTACTCAGTAACTTTTATTTGAATGATCACATTTTAGGATTTTATCCACAGATTTAAAAGTTAGAACCACCTTGTACAACGTAATTAACAGCACCACAGGAAAGTACTGCTCAGTAGCTTTCATTTGAATGGACACATCGGATTTCATCCACAGACTCAACATCTGAAGCTTTCTCATGAGTCATAAAACACAGCACAATAAGACACTACCAGCAGCTTTCATGATAGGGAAGGGACTGTAATGACATAAGGACTTTAAACTATGATGCTGTTTGAGTCATAATATGTTCACTCTGCTACCCTGTCTCTCACAGCATACAGGTGGGTATAGGTTGTTTTGTTAAAGAGCATAACACAACATTTCTTCTCTATCTCTTGTGTCCATTTTACTGGCAAGCTCATCAGTTTGTCATTTGTCAATTGAACAGTGTGGTTTAGTGTGCCAACCTAGCTATCATGGAGGGCTGGAACCCATCACAAGTGGCTCAGAATCCTTTTGCCGCTCTCTTCCCCTCTGTTGAAAAAGCTGAAGAGTACAGAAAGCAACATGAGGAGTCTGTTACCGCTGCAGACATGATCCAGAAACACAAAGTGGATACAGTTATGCAGACTCAGCCAATAACAGTGTCATTGAAAGAAATCCATGACGACTCAACAAATCAATCAGAATGTTCTGATATGCAGACCTTAAATGATGAAAAGGACAGGGCCTGGATGTTGAATGATTTACTCCAGCGAGTCTTCCTCATCACAGTGGATGATGGTAAATACTTGCTATTCACAGATCTGTATTATTTTGTTCAAACAAATTAGATTAATGAAGCTTAGCTGGTGCTGCAAGTTGGGGTGTGAGCAACTTAGTAAATCTTCTCATGTACATGTACGGGGTTTTCCAGAGGTATTAAAACAACCATCAGAATAATATACAAAATTATTTCATTGGTAGAATCCCAGTTGGGAGGAGGCAGATTTATATCTGACTGGATTTCTTAAAACTGTGTCTGTGCTAAGATAGCCTTTCCTTGTGCAGCTTTTTGTCAATCAAAAATGATGTGTATCTCCAAAGTAGTCATTATAAAGACTAAGAGTGTGACCGTTGCTTTTTTCTCTTCTCCTCCTTTCCTTCTCCTCTCTCTCTATTTCCTTTCTTTTTCCTGCTGTGGTGTGAGTTTTCAAGATCGTCGGACCAAAAAATGTCAAGTTCTGGCCTTATTCCCATCAAATGGCTGCAATTTTCAATAGGCACATTTTTGCAAATCCAGTGACAGTAGATATGTATGCTTTGTTAGTTCAGTTGACTACAGTACCAGGTATGTGGCTTACTTGTTATTTTGAACTATGACAAACCAAAGGGTCAGTTACAGTTGACTAGTGAAGGTCAAAACATTTAGTTGGAGGTTAACAATATTGTGGTGTGATTCTGATTTTTTTAATGCTGTTCAGATAGAGATAGAGTTGGAAAGAGGCAGCATGGTGGTCTGCCAAGGAGATGTGTGTATTTGCGGAATACTGCTCTTGACAGTGAGGTGCCGATCCTTCAGTGGATCACCATTGATGAAGTGAGTGCTTGTTGTTAATGGAAAGCTCTCTCAGCTAGTGGCAGTAAATATTGCACATGTGTGTTTCACCATATTGCCTTGCATGATCAAATCAAAATCAAATCAAATCAATTTATTTAAGCTCAATAGCGTAAGAAGTGGTTGCCCAAATTCCCAAGCCAAGGACTTATGTTTAAATGTTTGAGCATTCTGGATCAAATTGGAATTTAGAAGTCTTGGTTCTTTTCGGGAAGAATGTTACCAAATTGGGACTAGATACTGAACGTGATTTGCCCAACAGGGCCCTGGCACTTGTTTATCAAACCGCACTGTTAGAACTTGTATTATCTCCTCTGACAGTCATTCTTGCTAAAGAATTAGGAGGAGATAATACAAGAACAGTGTGGTCCGATAAACTGGTGCCAGGCTCCTATCGGGCAAATCACATACAGTGTCTAGTCCTATATTTGGTAGCGTTCTGCCCTATGAGGAGATGGGAAACCCAGAGTACCCAGAGAAAATCCTCTCAGAGTAGAGAAGAGAACCACAAACAAACCTTAACCCATATATGGTGTTGAGTCCAGGAATCAAACCCATGACACATTGGTGCAAGGCAATACATAGCATTGCATTGTATTGCATTCAGTTCTGTCAAGTTGCATTGTGTTCTTTCAAGTTATTCAGTCTGTTTAACACCTTGAATAATGATGGTTGCAACATAAATTATATAAAGTCATTTATCTTGATACAATTTTTCTCTGTACTAGTACTACAAGAAATGTATGAATTACTCTAACGAGAATTTGGAGGTTGATATCAAGATTAAGATTAATTTTTGTCCACCAGGCCTTGATGGAGAGGCTGACGATGACTCATCCACGATCCCATGTGATGATCACTGGAGGAGCTCGAATGACATCACTGACTGCCGAGATTGAAGCAGGGGAAGTCGCTGTCATAAAATACCTGGCTTCCTGTTATAGGCGAGCATGTGAAGAATGCAAGAAATGGAAGGTTTGTTGACACCTTCACTGAGCTTCAATTATTCTCTGGGTCAACTTTATTTGCAGTTACAGGTAAAATTAAGTTCAATTAACGTCTTTAAAACATTTTTAATCTGAGTTGAAAATCAATTCCCTATTATCATACATGATTATGCCACGAAAGAGGAGTGCATGAGTGATACAACTCTGTTTTGTAAATACATGTACAGTTGTTGAATTATGCAAGGAATGTAGTTGTCATAGTAGCCACGCGTGTTGTATTAGCTGCGTAGGCCTGGACCGAGTTGTGAGCATGTGGTCCATCATGGCGGCCATGTTTGTTCAATGTGCAATAAACTCATGAGTACATACTATTTCATGGTGTCAGAAGCGGGATTTCTTTCAGTAAACAAGCAACAAATGCACATGGAACTCTTCAAGTGAAAATAACGGAACTTTTCACGTCCGTTCTTCAGAAAGTTCAAGTTTCAACAATCAATCGACTTGATCACCATTACTTCAAGTTTCAAATTTCAAGCTTCTTAATTTGCATTCAAACCAGCATCTTATCTCACCTCAAAAAACAACCATGGATAAATTTACGATTCCTTCGATGGACTGGTTCGACACCAGGTGATATCCACAAACGATTCAAGATTTTCAAACAAAAGTGCCATCTCATTTTTGATGGGCCTCTCTTACACAAAACAGAAGGTCAGAAGGCTAGACTACTCTTGCTATGGGCCGGCAACAAAACATTAGAGATCTATAATACAGCAACCTGGGAAGACGAAGCAGACCAATTCAAGCTTGACCCAATATTTGAGAGGCTAGAAGCATACACAAGGCCCCAGAGCAACCAAATTCTATCCAGATGCCAACTAAGATGCCTTAAACAAGACAGCATGCCCTTGGAAGAATTTTTAACCAAGGCCCGTACCCTTATCGATGACAGTGGGTATGATCCTGCATTCAAAGATGAAACCCTCTGAGACATGTTGGTTTTTGGCCTGAAGTCAGATAAAGTCAGAAAGGATGCCATCTCCAAAGGAAACTCTCTTACCTTTCAGCAAGTCTACGATCTAGCCAAAACAGAAGAAAGTACCAGGGCACAGATGCAAGTAATTAGACAGTCAAGCAAGTAATTAGACAAGGCAAAATACTGAATTATACTCCATAAGAAGCAAAAAGAAGGCAGCTTCGTTTGAAGGCTCAAGGCAGGCAGTTCAAAGCACAGTCATTCAAGCAATGACTTTAAACGCCGCAATCCATCTACCAGCAACCCAAAGTTGAAATTCAAATTCAGTGGTTGTTTCAGATGCGGAAACAAACACAACAGTGATGCTACATGCTTGTACTGCAAAATGACAGGGCATTTCCAGAAGGTATGCATAAAGAAACGCCTCAAACAAGTGCATGAAATTGTACAAAGTCCACAATACCAGGGCCAGGAGATCCACTTGCATGACAACGATGGAGAAACCAGTGACTCTTCAAGTATAAGCAGCTATGATGAAGACAAGGGAAGTGACCCTGAGCCAATAGTGGTATTTTTAAGTACCATTACCTCCTAGAATTCTGTTGACAGCATGAACAGTTACCCTAACAAGATTTACACTACTATCAAGATCAACGACCAGCGTAGTATCCAAATGAAAGTAGACACAGGAGCAGACACCTGTATCCTTACTACAGAAGATTTGCAGAAGTTAGGACTCTTGGTTGAAATCAAGCCATGTAGCAGTATACTGAAGGGTTATGGAGGAAATCTCATACAAAACCTGGGCACTACAAACCTTCAGGTAGCTTTTAAAGACACCTCAATATCCACAGAGTTTATCATTGTTGAGGCCCCAGGTCATCCCTCAGTGATCAGCTGCTGACAGGCTCAAGAACTGGGCATCATAACTATCCATGTTGAAGAAGTTTCCAGTGATTCAGCGTCGCCCACAGAACAGCAAGCTGCTCAATACGTTGGTCTCTCCAAAGCTACCGTGACAAACGAATACCAGGATTGCTTTGACAAAATCGGCCATTTTCGCGGGGACCAAAGCTACCGTGACAAACGAATACCAGGATTGCTTTGACAAAATCAGCCGATTTCCCGGGGACCAATACCACATCCAGCTCATTGACAATGCAACACCAGTCATACATCCCCCACATACAGTACCTGTTCACATCTTACCACTGTACACGGCTGAGCTAGAGAAAATGATCGCTGAGGACATCATTACCGAAGTAACAGAACCCACAGACTGGGTCAATTCAATCGTCTGCTATGTTAAGGAGACACCCGATGGGAAGAAGAAAGTTTGGCTATGCTTGGATCCCAAGGAGTTAAACAAGAACATTTGCCATGAACATTATTACGGCAGAACTATTGATGAGATCCTCCCATTACTCCATGGCAAGAAGTACATTGTACTTCTCAGTAGTCGACACAGCGAAATGTTACTGGCACGTCAAGCTCGACCATGAATCTAGTCTCTTGTGCACCTTTAACACGCTGTTTGGACGATACAGGTTTAAGCCTCTACCATTTGGCATTGTTGTTTCTGAGGACATTTTCCAGCAAAAGTTAGACGACATGTACAAGAACATTCCCAGTGTTACTGGGATAGCTGATGACATCATTGTCTTTGGCTCAACAGAGGATGAGCATGACCAAGCATTCATGAACATGCTCGAAGCCACCAGAGCGAACAATGTGAGTCTGAATTCTGCGAAACTGCAATTTAATAATAATAGTAATAATAATTTAGAACTTATATAGTGCATTTTCCATGTGTATATGATCAAATGTGCTTTACAAGCAGATGAAATTGGAATTTAGAAATGTTGGTTTTTGTGGAGAGAGGAAAACCGGAGAACCCGGAGAAGCAACAAAGCAACAAATTGTTGATTTCTTTGGCCATACACTGACACAGGATGGTATTTGTCCTGCAGCTGACAAGTTGGAAGGTCTCAAGTCTATCTCTGCACCATCTAATACCAAGGGACTTCTGTCCCTACTGGGATTGATCACCTACCTCAACCACTTCTCAGCCAAGGTTGCAGAGCTTACTGCACCCCTTCGAGAGTTAGCAAGAAAGAACGTTCATTTTAGGTGGGAGCATGAACATGAAGTGGCACTGGATAGAATCAAGGAGGAACTTTGCTCTGCACTGGTTTTGTCTTACCATGACCCTGATCCAGCAGCAACCACCATCTTACAATGTGATGCCAGCCAAAAGGGGGTAGGAGCCTGGATAAGACAAATTGATTCCAATGGCAAGGGAAGGATTGTTGCTATGGCATCAAGATCGCTTACCGACACTGAGTCCAGGTACTCTAACATTGAGAGAATGTTTAGCTGTGATGTTTGGTCTAGAGAAGTTTGAGTATTATCTACTTGGCAGACATACTCTAGTTGAAACTGACCACTCACCGCTAGAACAGATCTTCAAAAAGAACATTGCAGAAGCGCCAGCCAGGTTGCAAAGACTGTTGCTCAGATGCATGAAGTTTGACATCGAGGTCAGATACAGACGAGGAGAAACAATTCCTGTTGCTGATGCATTATATTATCGCGTGTGTGCACAACAATGGAAGTACCAGTAATTGAAGTTGAAAACCAGAGAGAAAGCTGTGCTCCCAAATACAGCATACATGTACACTTCATTGCAGACACCTCATGTCTTATCAACATTGGCTTGGTGAAGTCAGCTTCAGCGAAGGACCTGACAATGCAGTTGTTGAAGAACACTATCTACAATGGATGGCCAGGATATAGGAAGCACTCCCCAAAGGAACTATGAGACTACTGGAACATTAGGTGTAATCTAGTTTTGGAGGATGGTCTGATACTTAAAGGAGACTGAGTAGTTGTGCCAGAATCCCTCCGTGCCCGAGTGTTGGAGGCCACACACACTGGCCATCAAGGCAAAACCAAATGCTTACTTCTAGCCCGACAGTCCATCTTCTGGCCTGGCATCTCAAATGACATCTGCCAGATGGTGAAAGACTGTGAATTATGCAACAGGCACCAACAAGCTGAACCAAAGCTGCCAGCAATGCAACCTGACCTTCCCACAAGACTGTGGGAGAAGCTCGGATCTTATATCTTCCAGTTCAATGGTGAAAATTACCTTATCATCATTGACTAGTATTCAAGGTTCCCCATCGTCGGCCCCTGAATAATATCTCAGCATCCACCATCTCCAGCCACTTTACCAGTGTATTTGCTGAGTACAGCCTACCTTCATTGCTAACTGCCGATTTTGGAAGCCAATTTGTCAGTGAGATGTTTAAGAAGAAGTGCGAAGAGAGCAGTGTTACCCTAACCTTCAGTTCACCATACCATCACCAAGCAAACGGTGTAGCAGAAAGGTGTGTTGGCACTACAAAAGCCCTTTGGAAAAAAGCTGCTGAGAATAACCAGTGCCCAGAAACAGCCCCGTGGATGTACAGGATAACCCCTCTGGACGACCACCTTCCATCACCTTACGAGCTCTTGTACGGGCGGAGACCCAGATCACCACTACCGACCAGTAACCTTGCCCTCCAGTCAAGGCACCCTGACAGTGCTGCTCACCAGGAAGCCAACCTTCAGAAGCAAACCAAGCAGGCCGGGTTCTACAATAAGAGAGCCAATTGTGACAAACATGTTCTTAACAACTCTGAACCAGTGTACATAACTATGGAACTCAAGAAAGCATGTTTGGGACCAGGACAAGATTTTCAACCGCCAAAACCCTGACAGAGAACCAAGAACATATGTCATCGAGATGAACGGTAAGCTGTACCAGAGGACAAGAGAGCACCTGCGACCAACGGGCACTGACAAGAAGCCACCCACTGTTCCCCAAGTCACCCCTGAAGCGGCATCAAGTCAAGAATTGCCCACCAAACAACCGGCTGCAACTCCCACTGAAGTGGATGGCAACACTGTTGCACC
>JAEMWC010000242.1:227500-300000 GCA_016490735.1 Pachyseris speciosa | reverse complement strand
TCTGAAGTATTGCATGCTGGGTTGAATGTTCCTTACGAAAACCATATTGTGAGGAATACAAAAGGTCATGTTTTTCTATATAGCTCGTTAATCTTTTGTAAATTATTTTCTCAAATACTCTATTAAAATTTGAGAGTAAAGAGATGGGTCTATAGTTGTTTACATCCGTATCATCATCACCCTTAAACACAGGTGTAATTTTAGCCATTTTAAGCTTTGATGGATGAGTCCCTAATCTGATAGACGTATTAAGTATGTGTGTAAGAACAGGGGCTATTACAGCACTTGAACATTTGAGTAGTTTAGTAGGCGAGGAGTATAAGCCATAAGATTTATCCGTCGGTACAAGTAGTATTTCTGACCGTAATTCTTAGGTAAAACAGGTTGAAAAAAGAATGATGAAATTGGAGATTTGCTCTTATCAACATAGTCTAAATGATGATTTTGAGGAATGGGTAGCTTATTGGCAAGTCTGTTTCCCACTGTTGCAAAATGTTCGTTAATAATGTTAGGTATCCGCGAACCTTCCTTAATGATTTCATTATGATTATTAAAATCCTTCAATGCAGATATAACTTTTAAGTTTTTTCCTTCGATGTAAAAGTTTATTAATTCCTTGCCAGGTTTTTTTCATGTTGGTCATATTATTTTCAAAGAATGTATCATAATATTTCCTTCTACTTAATCGTATCAATGTACAAATTTTGTTCCTATATTGCTTATACCTGGCTTCGTCTCCAGAAGCGTATAATTTATTTTTAACCTTAATCGCCGCCCTGATTCCATTAGTTATCCAGGGTTTGGATAGTTGCTTTGCTTTGCGATTAGATAATTTTTTCATCGGGGCGTGTTTGTTTACAATTGTATTATACTTGTTGTAAAACGATGAAAACAACTTGTTCACACAATTAGTGCCATTTGCAATTATTTGATCCCAGTCAATTTCAGACAACTCATTGTTAAATAGATCCACAGAGAATCTTGAATAATCGCGTATTTTTACATTTTTAACTTGTCGAAATTTGTCTTTCACTGACGTTGTGATACAGAACTGGGAAAAGTGATCACTAATATCAGAGATAATGTTTCCGCTGGCAAGCAATTTGTCGGGATTGTTAACAAAAATGTTATCAATTAAGGTAGCAGAAGTTCTATGTACACGCGTCAGTTTGTCCACTGTTGGAGTAAGATAACAGCTTCGAAGAGAAAGCAAAAAATCCTGGCTTACTTGAGATGTTTCACACTTAAGTAGATCTATATTAAAATCACCCATGATGTAAATGTCCTTATCATCTGACACCATTTTTTCTATTGTCCTATCAAAATATGTCAGGAAGTCATCGGGCGAATTATGCCGACGATAAATTATCCCACAGACTATATTTTTATGATCAACAAAAGAAATTTCAACCCAAAGGGCTTGGAATGCCTCATTTGAAGTTTTCTCAAGAACATTGTAATTTAGTGATTGATCAACAAAGAGGCCAATGCCTCCAGAGGACAATGGTGTTGGCACATATTCAAAAACATAACCAGAAATGCTCGGTTGGGTGTTGCTCTCATTAGAATTTGTAATTCTTGTTTCCGAGATACCAATAACATCAAAGTGAAAATCGAGTTCATCTAATAACAATTCTACATTTTCTAAATTGCGATTGATGCTCACAGTATTGTTATGAAAGATGGAAAAACTAGACTTAACCGTGTTTTCAGAAAGGTTTCCGTTAAACATTTTGAAGCTATGTGGGGAAAAATACCGGCTTTGAATGCGCTGATTAGGGAGGTTAGACTCGGTATTCAAACAGGCATTCAAATTAGAGTTTAGGCTAAAAATGTCTAAGTCATATAAACTGTTTAATTTATCTAAATTTCGCCTTGGCCGCCATTCGACAGGAATCGAGTTATTAAACTGCCCGTGATAGAGAGCAAGGTTACCTCTAAAGTTAAAGTAAGGTAGTTCAATCAATATTAGTTTACTGGCCCTCTCTTCCGATTTATTTCTTCGCAACTTCATTGCTGCTTGATTCTAACGATCTTATCATCTAAATAAGTGTACTTAGCTCAACTTAGCATTGCCACTCCTTGCAGGTCTTCTAAACTGCCAAGTTTTACTGTGGTCTTCCGCAAATAAACGAATCCGTTCTTCACCCAACAGTATTTGTAATTGTTCTCATCCTTGAATTTTTTGCTCTGAAATAGTAGCTCTTGCAGCCTTGGTGTGAGGTGGTCGTATAAGTTGATATGACTTACATCAACCGTGCCATTGAAGCCCAAATCTTCTGCATTTAGGTTAGACACTCGTCTCCTGGCTGCCATGACTTCCTCTCTTGCTAACCTACGGACGAACTTACAAATGATTGCATTGGGTCTGTTGGAAGCCATGTGGGATGGTACCCGATGTGCAGTGTCAATGTTGTTCAATGATACCTCCTCAACTCTCAACGCAGCGAATAGCTTCATACATAGATCGGCTGTTTGTTGAGCTGTTTCGCGTTCAGCTACAGTTGGCACACCCACTATTTTAATGTTGAATTGATAACTGTATGCTTCCGAGGCTTCAATAGATTTCCTAATACAATCACACAAAGTTGAAATTTCATTAACTCTTAAGATGAGCTCCTGAATTTGCCTCTCAGCTTCCTCTTTAAAGCGGATGAAGTTGTCGTATTGACTTGACATAAATTCAATTGAATGCACTTTTCCTGGTGACAATTCCCGTTCACCGTGTCGGCCATGTTGGTTCTTTGACAGGTCGTCAGAAACTTTCTGTAGTTTGCTCTTTAACTCTTCAATTTCGTTACGCAAAGCTTGATTTTCCTTCCGTAGCTTTTCAGCACCCGTCATACTGGAAAGTTTCCAGAATATGTAGGTTTAGGATAGAAGAATTCGTGAGTTGAGATCGCAGTACAAAAATACACGTCTGCACAGCTCAGTGACCGCGTGTTGTACTAGCCGCATAGGCCTGGACCGAGTTGTGAGCATGTGGTTCATCATGGCAGCCATGTTTGTTCAATGTGGAATAAACGCACAAGTATATACTATTTCAATAGTGTTGTGGAGTGTCTCTCTATTTTCAGTCATCCGTTTGCTTTAATTCAGGGCATTTCAAAACAGATATGCAAGCCAGTAAGTTGGGTAGAATTTTCTACCCTCCCTCCTCCCCTTCGGCGATGTGTCACACCGATGGTGCTTTCGCACCCTGTCACTCCTTGCCGCAGCCACAATCTTTTCCCATATCTTAATCACACAAGACAATGAGTGGCATATTTAATGAGTGAGAATGTTATACTGTCTCCAAGCCCCAATTCTTCATAAGAGGGCTACAACTGGTATGAAAAAAAAGGGAATATTGAGATTTTTTACCTGAATTTAATTTTTACCTACAACATTTATCTTGTGGTTATGGTGGCTTACACCAGTTTCTAGTGCTTTTCAGCACTTTGATTTTGATGGATCATCACTACAAATCTTATAATCATATTAATCAAATGCCAAATAAATAATGAACAAAGTATGAAATATAATTTGACATAATACATGTAAGTTAACATAGCATCACTATAGCCTGTAAGAAACACCTCTAATTTTAACTTTAAGTCACAATAACTCAAAAATGAATTCGGTGACCCCAGGTTATAGTGTGGCTATGGTAACCCATTACGTGGAAAAAGTTTTCCAATGATTGGGCACTTGTTTGAAACTTATAATGATTGCTAGTGATATACCATCGGTGAACAAGGTCTGGAAAGTATTAGAAACCAGTGTTAATTAGCCACCTTAAATTTGGTTTTGGTTTAAATTTTTTCAAATCAGTTTCATTATTATTTATATTTTCCATTTATGTTAGATATTGTGGTAGGGTCAGTATTGTAGGTTGTTTGAAAAAGACATACAGGAGGAGAAGTATAAGTAAACATGTAATTCAATTATCTGACTGGCTATTTGGTGTCATTTGATTGATTGATTGATTGATTGACAGGCCATCTGATAAGATGCGATAAAAAATCAGAAATTGTGCAATATTTTCAGTGTAGATTGTGTAATAAGAAAGGACTATTATGCAGTAAATTATGCAATTTTTTCCTAAACTATTTCAAGCTTGTTTTACTAGGGTTCTGAGAAAGAATTTAACCACTTTTAAGCTGCTCTAATGACGATTTTTACATTAAGGAACAAAAACTAAGCAATTATGAGTGAACTGGGATAAAAATTAATATTATGATTTTCTTAGATGATCGATTACTATGTTACACGACGCACTTAAAACATCAGTCCATCATCCACATGGAACGTACCGGTGGCATATTTTTCTGCTCTGTCTTTGGCAGTCAAATTTGAAGGAAGGTGTGATTTGGTTTTCCCAGTAGTTGAACACGAAGGAACAGCGGGTGTTTTCACTATAAACTTGTCCATGAGCACATTGGCGATATA
Organism: Pachyseris speciosa; assembly: GCA_016490735.1. Classification (NCBI taxonomy): domain Eukaryota; kingdom Metazoa; phylum Cnidaria; class Anthozoa; order Scleractinia; family Pachyseridae; genus Pachyseris; species Pachyseris speciosa. The sequence continues at coordinate 295,569 of JAEMWC010000242.1, read as the reverse complement.
CGCAACGCTTACGTTTTGTTGTCAAACAATGCTTCCCTGATATAAATTTTGCTCATTTCCGCTTACCACGTACTTAGAACGTGAGTATAGAAGGACCATGTGTCATTGATTTATATCAGCAATTCTGATTGGCTAACTCAAAGAAAAGAATTAGGCAATAACAATTCTTTAAGAATGAAAAACTAGCACCAGGCCCTGGACCTACGAAAAACAAAAATAATGCCTTGAGCTACGATTGTTTGTGAAATCTATGGTTTCAGAACATTTCTTGGGCTTTTTCGAAGGTCAATCGTCTTGAAACTAAGTGCAGATGCGGAATTTTTTCAGAGAAGGCATTTATTTATGGTTTATTTTTTAAGAATTGTGCGATTTTTTATGAATTGTGCGAAATCACACCATCGCATAATATCAGATGGTCTGGATTGAGTCAGTGATTGATCGGTGAATTTCATTTAAACAAGGTAAACTCATCACAATATACAAAATAGCTTAAAAATCATATCCGACATATAAAACTTCACAATATTTGAAGGGAAACCTATGTTACTTTAAATATTAAAATACTATCAAAGTTGCAAGAAGTCTAAAACATAAAAAAAAAACCTGCTTTATTTAAAAAATCTGCTTTGGGTGATTTTCTTTCACAAATTAGTGACCGTTTAATACAGGCCAAGACAAAAGAAATGGCTTGTTGGGACTTGTTAAAAATTGATTGAGACCACTTACATGTAAAAGAGGGTGACTGGTTAATACAGTGCTTCTTAATACAGGTTTCACTGTACCTGCCTTACAAAGTTTATTAGTTTAGAGTTTATATTATTTCTTATCTCCTCTGTTTCCACAATAGGAAAAGGAGCCCAATCTTCTAGAAATGGTAGACAGAGCAAAGACACTAGCACTATCATATGCAGGGTGAGATCACATAAATATTTGTTTTACTTTATAATAAATTATTGAAGAGCCCACTGGAAAAATGTCCAAAGTTACTTTTTTCGGTGTTTTTTTTATTTCGCTCCAAACTGACTGAATTTTTGTATGTGGCCTCCTTCCAATCCCAAAACCTTGCATTGATGTCGTTGGAAGTTGACAAGAATTTCAGCTTGTTTTCTTGTGCAATTCCAATAATGCTGCAATAATCCTTGCTGATGCAAGGTTTTGGGCTTGTTTTTCTCGTCAATAAAGGCAAGTCCAGTGAACAAAATGAAGGAATAGTGTTCTATGAACCACAAGGAGGTCACATACAAAAAACTAATTCAGTTGGTTTGGAGCAAAACAAAAAAAAAACACCGAAAAAGTCACTTAAGTTTGGACTTTTTTCCAGCCTGCTCTTCAATTTTAATCAGTAAGAGAAAAATTTGTCAACATAAATTAACCTTTTTCACTTCTTTCTCTTTTAGAACTTGCTTGTTATGCGCTGAAATGTTTCCAAAGGCAGATCCTCACAAGCAACTCTTTCAACTTCTGTTGACCATACAAGGTTTGAAGAATGACTAATTATCTTGAATGCTAATAACACTACCGGGCTTTGTGTCACTGGAATTTGTTAATCCAATTAATGTTTTTAATTCCCTGAAAACTTATGACAGGCCAGAATGGCTTTGATTTCTTCTGGCTAAGTGCATGTCAGTCTGTAATGTGAAGGTTGGATAGAAAAGTGAAATTATGTCAATGAACAACTTTTTTTTCCTCACAGGAGATCAAGTGTTGAAAGAATTCATGGATGGCCTTGTTCAGGAACATCAACAAAAAGATGAACTAGTATGTACAATGTAGGACCTTGACAGCCTACAGTGTAGTCCCCAGGCATTCTAGGCTCGGTCAAACCCAACTTTCAGCTGTGTCGTCACCAAGAGAGACTCGCCAAGAACGCGTAGCAAATACTGCCAGATCCACCATAAACAACACTGAAATATGGATGAGATCGTACATTACAATAATGGCATGAGGCTGCTACACAAAGGACAGGTGGCAAGCTCCACATTGAAGCTACAAAAATTATGCTCATGATAAAAACTGTGCGGTGAAGTACATGTAACTTTAATATGAACACAACCAAACCTCGAATGGAAAAGTAACGCAAAATAACGGACAAAAAAGGTTCTTCCACAAAGTGAGAACTTACCGTTGTTACACTTCCATTATCCTGGATTGTCACATCAGCAGGAAGCTTTCACATAATACGGTGTGGAACAAGTAAATTCCAACCAGGGTTTTTTTGCGCTAAAATCAGGGGTATTTTGGCAGTATTTGTTAGGTGTTCTCTTGCCCACTCCTTACTAGACTTCGCACAGGCAAGCAGTTAAAAGGAAATGCCTAGGGACTTGGCTGGGACCAATTATAAGCCCCCTGACCTCACACTGAAGTACCTAAAGTGCAATACTTAGATCTTTTACTTCTCCAGGGGGAGCAGGGCTAGCACAGTGGTGAGAGTGCTCGCCTTCCACCATGTTCGATTCCTGGGCTGAGTTAGTTCCCAGAGGTTTTTCTCCAGGTACTCCTGTTTTCCCCTCTCCTCAAAACCCAACATTTCTCCCACATGGCCTCACAAGCTTGCAGCTTTAAATTTTAACCATGTATAAATAAAGTTTCTTTGCCTTTTTTTGCCTTTTCCATTGTAATTAAAACAGCTCTCTAATACTTATTTTTTAATCATTTTATTTTGCAGAGCACTATGTTCTCTCCAGTACTTGACATGCTAGCAGATAGAACAAAAGATGTCACATCCCTTCTTCAGTCTGAAATTCATACCTACATCAATATGCTTCAGTTCTTTGCAAAGCATGTGGGATTAGCCGAGGTGATTTAGCATTTACAACAATCTGATCATTGGTGTATCTAGAATTCTGCATGGGATCATTAAGATTAGGGACAGTGGTGGGCTGGGCTAGGCACAGGGGGAGTTAGGCAGAGCTAAAGGAGTCCTGGTTTGAAATGTTTGAGAGGTAAAAGAAAAGTCGCCCCTCTGGACTTTATTTTCTGTGACAAAAAGGGGAACTGTGCCCACTAGGTTGGAGTGGGGGACAAGAACTTTCAGTCCCAAAGTTACTATTAGTTTTACTGATATCATTACAAGTACAATTATATTACAATAGGCAACACCTTTATAGGCGGTTACCACCTCTGTCATCTTCCAAGATGGTTGGTAATACTTTGAACAATGTTCCTCTTCCTTTTGTTAGTTTTGGTTTAGTTTTGTTCTCTTTTTAGGTTTACTTTTTGTTTCCCCTCGCCCGATTCCCAAAGCTAGCCAAAGAAAAACCAATGTAAAATTAAAAAACGTTACCCAATCAGTTTGTTGGTTGGATTACACAAAAATTTTGATTTCTTAATTTTTCAGATCCTTGTTTCATCAAGATTCTGGTTTCCTGCTAAGTCACCCTTAGGTGCTATTCCTGGACACTCCTTTGAGAGACAAACCATCCTTGGACATTTTTTAGGACTTACAAGCATGTCAAAGGATCCCACTAAACCATCGGTCAGTAGACTCTAAGAGCACCTCTCATTTTATTGTTCTGAGGGCCCAGTTGCTCGAAGCATGGTTAGCGCTAACCTGGGTTAAATACCATGACAACCTATAGGTTTTAATACATCTTAACCAAACTTCGTGCAACTCAGCCCTGGAGACTGGACTGGTTAGTCTAATGATCTTACATTTTCACATTTTCTATTTCTTGAGTTTTTGGCAAGAGTCATACACTAATATATCAAATTCTAGCCTTTAGGCCACAATGAATATGAATCAAAGTTTGGAATTTGATAACCAATTTGATGTGAAAGTATAGCAAATTAATGAAATTTGGATTTTAAGACCTACTAATATTGTCAATTGCTGTTGTAGCTATGATCCATTTATCTTTCCTTGGGTCTGCTTGTTTTGCCTCTTCACATGATGTACCAGAAAACATTTCAGTATTTTGCATCGAAAGACCCGAGAAGGAATTCAGTTTTCAGACATTGGAAGAAGATAGAAATCTCAACAGCTTCTTATAAGCAATTGCTAAAATATTCCTTTTAAAGGTATTGTTTTTAAAATCACTTTAAGGAATTCTTCCAAAGACCAACAGAGCAGAGCCATGCTGTCATGCAGGCAACAATGGCCAACTTACGTACTCATCTGAACACATTGTCAGACAAGCTTCACAAGGTTTGTGTTCCAAAGACAGTAATTTATATATAATATATTTTTAAATAAACTTTATTTGACAAATCAACAAATCAACAAACCATACAACCATCACCCTCATTAAACAAAGTTGATCTATTTTTTTATAAATTTTTTTAACAACATAAATACACTAATTGCAGTTACAAACACAATACATGTACAAAAAATTAAATAAATAAATAAATAAAATAATAATAATAGTCATGATAGTAAACATATACACTTAAGGAAATGGTGGTAAAGTAATAACCTGATAGATGAGAGGTTTTAGCAGTACACACTTCTCTTTTAGTAAATGGGAAAAAGAAAAACTCAGTAGTGAACAGTGCCAAGAACGAAATTAGAAGAAAATTAATGAATGCTGTAAACAATAGCATCTCAAAAGCAAGGAGGTCAATTGGGAAATGCATACTAATTTGTTAATGGCTTGTCAGAGAAACTAACAATCATTGTTGAAGAGTGGTACTACTTCAACAGTAAATCATAGTACTGCACAGCATTCTAGTGGTGTCAAACTACAGTAACTTTATCCATGTGATGGAAGACACATTTTCTCAACTGCATTTTTGCATTGCCAAGAATTAAGTTTCAGTTTTGGACATTTGTTCCATTTTATACATGTATGTACATGTTGTACATTTCCAGAGCACTTTTGTTCTGTTTCTAAGTGGTCAGGGTGGTTGTTGAAGAGAGCCATAAGGAAGATCTATTTACTTTTGTGATTGTATTTTGTGTGATCATAAAAAATCAAAAATTGTGAATGGTGAATTGTGTGCTTGCAGTGTGTAACATTGACTTTTTTAAAATCTAAACCTACACTTTTTCATGAAAGTATGCGCAAGTTGGCCTCAACTAAAAGCCTGGTGGTTTCTAGAGGTCACCTTGCCACATATTGTACTTCTTATAAATTGTTAATGTATTAGGAAAAAAGGCAAATAAATGATGATGATGATGATGAAAAATAACCCAGGAAAGCAAAGTGAACATAGTGTTTTGAGGACATTTCACTGGCTGTGGTAATTGATATTGAATATTAATGGAATGGATATTGTTGAGTTACAGACAAGATAGATCCTTTAAGTGTGTGTGATTTGCTATGCAGATAGTGAACTGTACCCCTCTTTACTGTCCTTCTTTGTTCTTTGGCTGGGGTAGGAGGCATCCATGGGGCAGGGGGGCTAGGGACATATTTTTTTTCAGATGAAGGTTAAATGAGGGACTGCATTAATTTATTCATCAAAATACTGACCAACAATTTTATGGGGCATTTTGTATTTCACTGTGGCAGTTAATTTTTGAAGCCATGAAGAAATCAAGCTTGACAAAGCACCAAGTTCTCCATTGGATTGGAGCATGTCTTCATGGAAATATCACAAGGAAGAAGGTGATTTCCTTTTGTTTTTTAAAAAACATTACACAATAAACACAGTTAACTTCAAGATGACCAATGCAAAAGTGATATAAAGACATAGTTTACATGTATTAGTGAAGGTATTGTTTCCTCATTGTGTTGTATTTATACTGAAACATTAAACAATTATACAAACAGAATCCAGTTAAATAAGCTGCGGCTACAAAACTCTTTTATGGTATCAGAATGCCTTAATATCAAGTGATAAAGAAGTCATGAGAAAGCTGTTTTAATTTTGTGCCACTAATGTTTTACTTCTCTTTGCAGATGATGGCCGAATATTTTGCCATGTCCCAGGCACATGATGGATTTTTCCTCAATCTCAGCACTCTACTCCTCAAGTTATGCCATCCATTTATGGACCCTTCCTCGCCCAAACTTCTGAAGATCGACCCAAAATACTGTGCAGTGACTGTTGGTAGTGACGCCATTGCACAGGAAAACACTGGTTTACATGTGGTTGGACTTGATAGTGAAACAAGACTTGTCCTTCCACCTGACGAGGAGCATATAACATTAAAAATCACTCCAGCATTTGGATTTGTGACTGAGTCCTTTTTTATGACACACCATTGCCTTCATCTTGGTAAGTAACTAATGGGGACTGAAATTATTTTAAAATTGCGATAACCAGTTCAATATTCCAACGATTTCCCTTGAATGTTCCACTTTGGTAATCTCAAGGAGACTAATATATAGATTTAGCCAAGCCTAAAAGCGGAGCTCCACGATTATTATTTTTTACTGGTATTGAGCAACACCGCATGGCTTTCCTTGCGCCAATATTTTGTGTTTAGAGCAGTCAACAGGAATTGACTGTGGCTCAAAAACCTCAAAACATTACAGGAAAACAATACAGTCGAGGTGTGTGTTTGTTTGAAAACAAGTTTAGCAATCTAAGGGCTTGTTCACATGGAGTGGGGGACCCCAGGCAGGTGAGGTCCCCCACCTAGGTGGGGTTACCAATCTCTCCATACAATCTCTCTTTTTCTCTCGACAGCGTTCACATGTGAGGTGGCGTACCTCACCGAGGCGGGTTACCCAGTCAGCCAGGGTGGGTAACCCGCTTAGCTGGGGTGAGGTTTCTCCATGTGAATGCTGGAGATGGGGTGGGGTGAGGTTCATCCGGGCAATTATCTCTGAATTCATTGCAAATATACGTTCTTAGCGACCACGTGCCCCGGGGTTGCATGTGAAGGCTAGCTTTTTTGGACCACGGGTAGGTGGGGGACCTCACCTGTCTAGGGTCCCCCACCTCCATGTGAGCAGGCCCTAAGAATGATCAAACATTTTCATCCAACATTGTTGGAAGAGCATGTTTGAACATTTGGCCACCTTTCACAACAGAGCATTAAATGGCTTTCCATGTTTGATTTCGATCAAACATGTTCATCCAAAATTTCGCATTATGAACAACTGTTTGATTGTTTAGCCACCCCAACAAACAAATCATTCACAAACGGTAAAAAGCAACCAAATAAACCACAACGATAATACGCAAAAATCATTTTTTGGACTCACTTGGTCCGCTGTTTGGTCAAACATTGTTATGCGTTTAGCCACCAAACGTTATGTCTGGCAAACACGATGTTGGATGAAAATGTTTGATCTTTAGCTGGGGCTTAACAAACATATTTCGTAGTACGGGGATATACCTCACAAATTAATGTGATTTGGTAAGCTGAAGCCACTCTAAAGGCACTAAGGCCTCATGGTAGCGGGCATTACCCCTTAAATCTACCAAAGCAAAGATTGAGCCCGAGCATTAGCAGCCATGGACAGCTGTTTCGGCCTTGTTAGGCCTCATCAGCATGGCATAGCTAATGCTCAGGCTCAAGTACCCACATATCCATAAAACAAGCAGTGAAAACGTAAAGCTTGTGGGATGTGGCTGGAGTGACAAGGATGTACCTCACAAATTAATTGATTTGGTAAGCTGAAGCCACTCTAAAGGCACTAAGGCCTAAGGGTACTTGAGCCTGAGCATTAGCTATGCCATGCTGACGAGGCCTAACAAGGCCGAAACAGCTGTCCATGGCTGCTAATGCTTGGGCTCAATCTTTGCTTTGGTAGATTTAAGGGGTAATGCCCGCTACCATGAGGCCTTAATGCCTTTAGAGTAGCTTCAGCTTACCAAATCACATTAATTTGTGAGGTATATCCTTGTCACTCCAGCCACATCCCACAAGCTTTACGTTTTCACTGCATATTTCGTAGTACGTTTAGCTTAGACACAAGCTTAAATGTCTTAGAAAAGAGAAAAAAGGGAAACAATCCTGATAGTCTGGATAGGTAATCGCATGGGGCCGAGTAAAATTAAGGATTAATATCACTTGTGTTTTCAGAAATTTGCTGAAATCGCCCTTGTCACGCAAAACATGATAGATACTTTACGAGGATTCATTGCGATTACGTGTTAATAACATAAGGGCAAACTTTACTTTCAGTTCTTAACACTATAGAAATACTGACCTCAAAAAACATGTACAGTGAGCCAAGCGGAGGACACTCGTTCGCTTACAAAACAACAAACAAACAATTCGACTAGCTACTTCTTTGTTTCCAAAACAAGTAGATTGTTATTTATATCCAGTCGAGACAAAAATACAAGTTTCATTCCTGAACAAAAGTCACAACGATTAAACCTCAAATTCTATGCTTCAATTTTTTTTAAGTTACCTGTGTTGTCGAGCTTTCTACGACTTGAAAATACTCATCGATCCACTGAAGTAAAAACACGCATCTACAAAAATAGCAAATGGTTTGTCCAAAGAAAGAACTTCTTCCACCAAGTTTGAGCTACTTGTTCCTCCCATTGTCACGCAAAACATGATAGATACTTTACGAGGATTCATTGCGATTACGTGTTAATAACATAAGGGCAAACTTTTCTTTCAGTTCTTAACACTATAGAAATACTGACCTCAAAAAACATGTACAGTGAGCCAAGCGGAGGACACTCGTTCTCTTACAAAACAACAAACAAACAATTCGACTAGCTACTTCTTTGTTTCCAAAACAAGTAGATTGTTATTTATATCCAGTCGAGACAAAAATACAAGTTTCATTCCTGAACAAAAGTCACAACGATTAAACCTCAAATTCTAAGCTTCAATTTTTTTTAAGTTACCTGTGTTGTCGAGCTTTCTACAACTTGAAAATACTCATCGATCCACTGAAGTAAAAACACGCATCTACAAAAATAGCAAACGGTTTGTCCAAAGAAAGAACTTCTTCCACCAAGTTTGAGTTACTCGTTCCTCCCATTAATGCCGATGAATTGTTCAGTGAACTTTCATGGTGAGCTGGTGAGCTGCAAGATGTCGAGGTTAAGTGAACAAGCCCTTGAAGCGTTAAATCATTTTGTTTTTCACCGCACATTCCGGGCGCCATACAAGTGGAACCAAAATTTAAGAATTTCCTGATAAAAATGTTTTGCTGTTCCATTTTATCAGCTGAAAATTCACCTTCCGGAGTATCTTTTAAGTAGTTCTTGATTTTCATGCCTTTTACGTGAATCAAAAGAGAGAATTTCAAAGAAGATGAAGTTGTTGTGCTCAAAATGAAGAAACCAACTGAATGTGAAATCTCGAGCCGCAGAAAGCATGCGAAAAATTAAGCCTCGTTTTGGTTTGGGTGTCCTACACCTGGCTTGAGCCTGTGATCCAATCGAAATCCAGTACCTGGTCAGCGGTCAACTTAAAAAAACAGCTGACCTCGATGAGGTCTTAACTTGAGCCCGCGAAATGGTCACGTACTACTGGTCAGCGGATACCTTGTTTTGACAGGTGTCAATTGGCCATAACATTGACGTCCAATATCAAAAGATGTACACAAAATGCGGGTTACAACACACAATTAATGGGACATTTCACATCGCATACATGGAGGGGCGGACGTACGGGCGTATGGACAACGTACGTACGGTGACCAAAACCAAATTTTCTCGAGCAGATGGGTTATCATATTTTCTTAACCATGGTGCTCCGCTTGGCGGCCCTATGGGCCGCTGGAGCTCCGCTATTATGATACAGTGTAATGTCAAGGATTAAAGCTGAGGTTTTTTGTATCCCTCCTCTTAAAACTCTTTAGACCATTTTTAGCCCAATAATTGGTTATTAGTTTCAATATGTGATTTCTTGTTCCCTTTTTACACTGTCGTCAGATGCCAAATTGTGTCATTTTCACAACTGCTTAACAAATAGATTCCATGTTGCCGTGTGTCTGTTCAGTAATAGATCACAGATGACATCAAAATGTGGTAAAAACAAAGAAGTGGCATACGAGCCGCAGGCGAATGTGTCACTGATGTTTTTACCACATTTAGACGTCTTCTGTGATCTATTACCGAACAGACGCATGGCCACGTGGAATCTATTTGTTTTATATAATAAAGAAACAAAATGCAAGTGAAAAACTTGTTTATTTTCACATTTCTGGAAAAAAGTGGGTCGTGATGACATAATCTGGCATCTGTCCTCTAATAGATCATTAGCTAAGAACCAATCACAACGCGCGAACTATTCACTTTATTATACAATTTTTCATAGATGATCCCTAAACTGGATGCCTATATTCAAACCTGAGCCTTAAATCGATGCCCTTTATAATATTAGAACTACTGTGTAGTTCTAATAATACTTAATATATTATTATTATATATGATATAATTATTCCCCAATCCTTTCATGTCCCATGTTGCACTGGTCTTTTTAATTTCAATAAACTTATCAAAAAGGTGACTTCTTTCTACAAGCCTTTGGCTTCCCAAGGTCTTCTCACCACTTGTTACTCAGTTCCTTTAAGTACATGTAAATGTGTGAATCAAGAATTGTGATCACGGTAGTGATAAATAAAGAACTTGATTTTACTAGCAGTGTCCTGCCCCTTCCCAACTTGAAGCCTCAAAATCTTAGCAATCTTTCAGCCGCCATACATAAGGACATCAGATTTATTTGACTAAATAAGGTAAACACCTCACTCCATAGGACTCAGAACAGTTTTTGTCAGATGTCTTGCACTGTGCTTCATGTATAGTTCAATAAATGAGCAGAAGTATGCATTGTGTTACTTGATTGAACGGCTTCAAAATCTTCTGTTGTAGATCTATCCAATTTTTTTTATGATTCTTGTGTTTACCTTTTTCCAGTGAAATTGATGTAAAATTTTGTCATGTCTATATCAGAAATAAAGACACTTATTAAACATTAACAGTCCAGTTTGGAGTTGGCCATGATCGCTGAATAAATGCACTGCGAGAATGCATTTGTATAGGGTAAACCTCCATCTGAAGTGAATGTATTCACAAAGTCCAACAAGAAGATGACCTGTTTACAGCTCTGTCTATGGTTTCATTTTCATATTTGTTGCACCTTTCTGTCGGTATTTGTGAATATTTTACTTTTGGTCCAGGCTAACCTTGTATGAATGAGTTCTTGTGCTTTTATTTAGCGGTCACAGTGAACTCAAAACTGGACTATTTCTTTTGTATTCGCTTCATGAATCATCATAGGTTTTGAAACTGAAAGATGAAACTTTTACATCAACTTAGACAATCATTTTAATAGTTCATTTTTTTTCCATCTAGGTCTGTGGAAAGTCTGTGAAAAGTACAGAAAACTCATGAATGAGTTGACTCAAGTAAGTGGCCTAATCTCATTAATTTTTATCACCTATTTTCACTAATTTTCATAAACCTGTGATCCCACACTAATGTCATTGGGTTGTAAAGTCTGTTAATGCTTATGAGTTGCAAAGTTTGCAATGCATTATGGACAGAGTGGATCACACATTTACCCTTTGGGTACCTATTTTTCAGACACGTTTTGAGAAAAAATTCTGCCTTCATTTTTCTGCCCAAACATGTCTGCAAAATTTATTATCATTGTTTTATATCTAATACTTATTGTGACTTCCCTGTTGTTCAGACTGTACTGTGTTATAAAAAACTGTCCAGTAGTGTGCTTATAAATGTAATTCAAAACAAAATCCTTATTATTTGGCACAGGGCAAGTTTGTTTTGTAAATAGCCAAGTCAAGCCAAATAAATTATTTTCTGTCTGGCCCTCCTAGTAAGTTAATAAGTACACTGTAGGTATATGTGGCCAGAGATGATTCTAACTTTCAAGTGTGCTTAATTGTTTCTATTCAAATAAAACCTGCTGAGCAGTACTTTCCTGTGGTGCTCTTTATTATGCTGTGTAAGGTGGTTCTTACTTTTGAATCTGTGGATGAAATCCTATGAAAGGGTGACCATTCAAATGAAAGCTACTGAGCAGTACTTTCCTGTGGTGCTGTTTATTATGCTGTACAAGGTTGTTTTAACTTTTGAATCTGTGGATGAAATCCTATGAAAGGGTGACCATTCAAATGAAAGCTTCCGTGCAGTAACTTCCTGTGGTGCTGTTTATTATGCTGCACAAGATGGTTCTAACTTTTGACTCTGTGACTGAAATCCTAACGTGTGACCATTCAAATGAAAGCTACTGAGCAGTACTTTCCTGTGGTGCTGTTTATTATGCTGTACAAGGTGGTTCTAACTTTTGAGTCTGTGGATGAAATCCTTAAGTGTGACCATTCAAATGAAAGCTACTAAGCAGTACTTTCCAGTGATGCTGTTTACTATGCTGCACAAGTTGGTTCTAACTTTTGACTCTGTGGATGACTAATGATACCATTATTTTATACAATTAATATAAAACTTGTATAATTAATTTAAAAAAACCATCATATTTATAATGTTTTCTAGATGCAGCAGGTTTACCAAGAGGCTGCATCCCAAGGCTCTGAAGGAATGTTAATTGAAGGGCTGAAAGTTCAGTTTGAGAATAGCATCATCAAACAGCTGTCTATGAAGGTACAATTTTTTTTAGCATGTAATCTTAAAAGTCCTTGCATCCCTTAACCTTCCATTGTGGGCCATACATTCTGAAATGTTCTGCAATAATTAATTTTCTTACTGGGATGTGTTTTTTGAAATTGTCAATCTCTTTATTTTTGCCTCAACACAGGAATTTCCACTAACTCTCCTATGAATGCTGCAAATCAGAATTGTTAAAAATTATACTTAAACACAGAAATAAGCAACTCACAAAAACAGTAAAGATTTCTTGCACCATTTCCAGTCTATATGCCAAAGTAGAGTGAGTTTAGAGATATTTTGGATTTTAAGGCAGAAAAGCTATATACACCCCTTTTGCAGAATTCCGTTAATTCACTTTACCTTTTGTGATGACTTTCTTTAGTCTCTTGACTTGTGTGTTTGATTAAGCACTACAATAGACCTCTTTAGCGAGTTACGTCATAGGTTGAGCATGTGACTTTCATTGGGTAAACAAACATTCCCAGTAGCTGTAGGAATGCAAAGAGTTCCGTGGAGCATGAATATTTTTTTCTTTCGGCAAAACTTTCACGCTTTTTTTGCTGCATGGTACACTACATCAGTGCTTATGATTGCTCCTACAACTTGAAAATGGAAGAGCTATCTTGGCAAGGCTTCCCGGAGGACGAAAAACTCCTCAAAGTAAGCGAGTAATTTGATTGCGAGTTTGCAGTCACGAAACATTCAAAACTTCATCAAGATCATCTTCCGAGAAGATTTCGCGACCCTAACACTGGAAAACGACATCTGAAAATCGTCAATTATTAGCTGGACTACAAAAACTCAACAGAGATCATTACCAGAAAAAGAAGAAAGATTGAAGAGATAAATGCTGTCCTGGAATTACCTGAAGCGTCATCCAAGGGTGAAGGAATCTTGACTGTCACAGACGCAACTGTATCAATTTAATGCATTTTTTCACGGTTAAATGTTTTGTTTATTCAAATCTGGCCTCACATTATCATAATTGACAGCACTAAACTGAAAATTTCCCTTGTTATTCTAGTCATTCAAACTATAAATCTACAAATACATTGAAATCTTTGGTTGGAGTTGATTCCATGAGAGGCTTTTTGTTCGTTTTACAGTCAGTGTTCACAGGGTCCATAATTATACTGACAAATAGATAGTTTCAATGAGTGGATTTCTTGATTTACTTTCAAGAAAGAAGGAAGTATCAGAAATTGTGGAGACAAGGGACAAGGGATTTGACATAGAAGGAGATTTACAGAAAATTGGACTATATTTTCTAAGAAAAACCACAATTTAATTAAAGTGAAGTCACACGAACACAAACAATTGCTGCACATAGGATGCATGTTGAAAGTATTGGAAAAGTCAGGCATTTTATTACCCATTCATCATTTAACTTTGGGACTCCATTAACAATAGTGAGCTTGGCTGACGGTGTTGAAGTGGAGGTCCCAAGCTTGTTCAGTGTTTATGGCAATGTATGAAAAACGTGTTCTGACAATGTAAGTGAAAATCCACTTGGAGGAAGAAATGATTCGACTGCATGTCAGGCAAAAAATTGGGATCTTGGGAAAAACCCAAACTTCCTTTGGTTACTGACCCTGTGGAACCACTACACAATTCTGATTGTGTTGGTTTTATAGTTTTCCTTTAAATCACTCATTGACAAGTGATAAGATAAAGTTGAACCAAGGGGGGCATTCCCAAAAACAGTTTGTAATAACTTCAGATGTTTACCCATGTAACATAAAGTTTACAAGTTTTCATTTGCCATCTTTGTCAGATGAGGCTTTGCAAATGTGCATTTTATTACTGCTTCTGCATCAATACTAGCACCTCTTGGCTTGTGTCACTGTTGTGGAACACTGGTATTTGTCTGATTTGCTAGGATTTCCATGATTGCCCAACAAACATCAATGATTATGTGAGTACAATAGGGCAAAAACATGGTTACAATTGCCTGCAACACTTCAAGAACAAAGACCTATTATGTTATGATGTACATTGCACCTCACAGTTACATGGAAATATAACTAAAATGTACCCACCATTCCCTCTATTTGTATTTTCCACTGTGAACAATGCAACGAAACTATCAATTTGCATTCAATAATACTGGAAGCTGTTTGTACACTCTGACCACTGAATTTAATTTGTCTTGTCATATAGCTTATCAAAGTCCTGGAGAATATTTTAGTGAACATTTCACACCTTGCAAAAAAGAACACAAACGAAAAAAACCCAAACACACACATGTTAAGATGCACTATTGTTTTAGATAAAGGGGAAACTGATTGGCTAAATAGCTATTTATCGAAGTCCCAGTGATATTATCTCCCGACCCGAGTAAATGCCAATTACCTCTGTTTACTTTCAGTGAACAAAATTCTCAGCTTGGATAGCACCACGTATACCAGTAACACTATTATAAGCAAAATAATTTAACAGGCAAATCTACCCCGTTTTGCATGAGCATTTTAATCGTTCCACATTTCCTTTCCCTTCTTTGTCAGCAATCTTCAACTTCACTGTGTGAGGAGTTTCTCTCTTCGTTTGGTTGTGGTAACAGTGGCCTTTCACTTCATTAGTTCCCGATCGACCGCCTTCCTTTTTCACGAAAGCATCGTGAATGTAGTTTTCCGTAAAGAATTTGTAACCTTTTTTCTCCAATTTCCTTTTTTCCACATCCTTTTAAGTAGCTTGCTATTGTGATTAGGAGGCTTGAGCTGTAGATTTTGCAACGATTTTGTCCACGCTGTGTGAGAACACCTACCAGCGGCCGCCATCTTAAATGTTATGTTTACCAAATGTAGACCACGTGACCATGAAGCTAAAGAGGTCTATTGAAATGGAGATGAGAGGTTTGCCTCTGTACATGTATAGGCTTGTTGAATATGGTTTAGAGGTTCAACAAGCCCAAATGTGAAAATGTGGTAACATTTTGTCTGTCAACCTGAGCGAGTGAACTCCCACAATGTGAACATCCCTGTAAGGCAGACACATCTCTAATTTGGACACAAAGGTGGAGACCATTGGCTGGGGCTGGCTGTATTATCTGTAACAAAACTCCCTGTTAGGCGGACACCTCTCTAAGGCAGACACTAAGAACTGGTCCCAAAAGCACCCGCCTTAGAGGGAGTTCACTGCATAATTATGGTTAAATTGCTCGTGAAGCCTCTGTCAGTAAGGCTCTTATTGATCGTTTAAGACATTTCTCCTTTTTCAACAGACACATCTTCTAAATCCATCATTGATTGAGCTTGGTCTGCGATTTTACATAGCAACTGCATCGTGGCTGAACCAAATAGCACTGGCTGGGGATAACTTTGATGAAATGACTTCTTTTAAAGAAGTGGAAATTCCACTTCCATCTGAGGTGTGTTACTGCAGTGCAATTTTATCATTAGTTTGAGTGGTGTGTTAAATACATGTAAGTGCAAAATACAAACTGGCTCAAACTTTTTGTACAATGGTATGTAGTATTCAAGCAAATTGAATAACAATGTTACATGGAGTTGAAACATTGTTAACAGCCAGTCAATGATAGGAATTAACCTTATGAAGTATGACCTTCTAATGTACCAAGCTTGTTCGTACCAAAAGTTAAATGTCCTGATTCGTTATTGTCTCTTTAAATGGTAGCTTTTGGCCTTCTGGCCATGAAAAGGACATGCACTTATGGTATTCCATTGGATTCAAGATTGCTTTTCAAATATTGTACATAATAGTTTTGGTTTAGCACTTACTGTGGCTGCATTTGTAGTCCTTTGCTTACACAGACTGATAATAGGACAAGTGGATTTCTGCAATATTTGGTTGTATGCAGTAATTTGGGGTCACTTGGACCCAATCAGGTTTAGTGGACTTGCATTTGACTGGTTAGCTAGGGCAGGGGAGCTTCATGGTGATCTTTGAGGGTCTATTATAGGGGTCCATGCATTCCGCAAACTGCCATATTTTGTTCTTCCCAGACCGCAAACCGCCTTTATTTTCTTCTAAAGACCGAAACCGCACTCATAGCAGAGCGATTATCGCCGTAATTGATCTTTTAAATGTAGTTAAAAAATTCTTTGGGATATGTTAGCACAATAATCATATTTCTGTTCCTGAATTCCTCTCAATTTTAACAGAGGAACTTCTATTTCTAATTCCATTCAGTTACCTATAAAACGCTGTCTACGGCTTATGATCAAAACAACCAGCAGAAAATTTCAGCTTGTATTATACCCAAAAAACCAGAAAAGCCACAGTCAATGAAGCCAGGTCAGAACAATACCCCGTAACACAGCTGAACAGAAAGGGTTAAACGGTTTAAAAGAGAACTGAAAAATATATTTCTTGATCTTCTGTGACCTGTTGGGTCAATGTAGGTGGCTGCAAACATTTGAGGAAACCCTCGTCCTGATCACATTACCATCCAAAATCTGGGTGGTAAAAAAATTTTATGGCAGAGAGCGGTGGCAAAGTCAAGAAACTGTTACTGTGACAATTAACGCCCCACCCTCTCTGCAGTATTGTTGTTTTTACTGGTCTTGTGATCAGGTCCAACCAGGTTCTCTCTCGACGACAAGGTAGGAAAAGAGAGAGAGCCTGGGTTCGAGGTTGGTAGCTCTTTTAGCGGCTACAATTTTTGTATGGGACAAGGCAGCTTCATTAGTCTAAATTTTTCCTTTCGGAAAAAATCTTTCGGCTCTGCCCCACGCTTATGAAAAGGGCAATCCATTTGATTATATTGACCATATTATCAGCCGCCATCTTTCCACATGCTCTATCTGGTTACTTTGAAGCCTTGGGTCAAATTACCTCCCTACAAGGCAGGGGAGAAAACCGGAAACTGCGGCAAACTCCTGCTAACTTGGGGAGAGGAGAAACTAGTCTTGAAGGAAAATAAAGTGACTGTTCAGTCATCTGACTATCTTCTGATCCTATTAATAAAGATTTACTGAGCATCATAAATCGCAGTTAATGGAGTATGTCGCTTCTGATCTAAGTTATTGTTCATACATGTAACTCATGTCACGCAACGAGCCATGAATTGTACAACATTTATCTCTTTGTTGTCTCAATAATACAATGTACTCTACTTCTAATCGCTCAAAGGTCAATTACTTTCTATCATGCACCTATGTCTCAACGCTTGTAACACTCATTCCGAATGGCTGTAGCGGTAAATATGTCCATTCCATTCATGTCTCCTTGTAAACACGTGCGTTCCTGTAAAGCCATGGTGTGCGATTTTAAGTTGGCTTAGTCTTAGACGTATGTCTAGCTATATAAAGTATATCTTGAGCCATTCTGCTCATTCACTTAATAGCCTTCCTTACGTTACTGTAGTCCATGTCTCAGAATTTTGTAATTCCCTTCCCTCCCTCCCTTTGGAGGTCATTTTATTGTGTTATCAATAAACGGGGTTAGCCTCTCGTTTCTTGCTTTCAGTTAAGTCTCATAGCGACTTCCCTAAGCTCTGCATTCTATTTCAATGCACTAATTTTAGCTCTCTTTTGGCCAATATTATTTTCCAAATCTGCACTTGTCATGTGCTGTTTATATGTATTGGTTTGAGCTATTTATGATGTGCCTACACTCGTTCCATTAAGTTGCACAATGCTGGCCGGAGGTTTCAGCTTGTAGTGCCGTGGAGAGTTAGGCTTTTAGGTCGCGTCAATTTTTTTAGTCATGCTATTGTCATGCGGGGAAGTAGAACATCGCGCTGATAGCAGACTGGTGTCCCTCCTTAACGCCAACATGTCATGTTGTGTTGTTTTTTCCGTTTAGTTAACATACAATACCAGAACTGCAACATTAACTCTTTTTGAATGACTGCCACCAAACACAAGCAAACCGTAAACTGTGAAATAAAGTTATGATTTCCTGCAACCGCACGATAATTTCTTGACCGTAAACCGCCAAAAAACATACGCATGTTCCCGCGAACCGACACTCAAAATAGGTTTAAACCGCCAGAACGCCAGAGTATAATAGACCCCCATCTTTTGTACTTCCCAAATAATGCTGTATTGTTGTCCTTCTTTGTAGACTCCATCAGGGCTGTTGTTTGTTCCCGAGTTCATTGTGGAGACCATGGCAGACTTCATTATTTTCTTGAGGTAAAATTGACAAACATTTCACTCCACACCTTTCATTTCAGAACAGCTAAAATCCCCACCCTTTGGGGAGCACACAACCATATTCTATACAGACAGTTACCCACCCACCTCACCCTAATCTTGTACTATTTATTGTGGCAGACCTTTTTGCCGCATTTGCATTTGTTGGGACATTATTGTCTTGGTAAAAGTGTCACACTGACACACCCTGTATTCACTCCAGGGATTTAAATAGTTACTCCTAGAAATTGTCTTGACTTTTTACTTCTTTCTATTTAACAATTATTAGATTATGAGCTTGAGATTTCTATTGCATGATAATTGATGAGGCTGCAGCCCAAATCAGCTATCATGCATAGAAATCAAGAGCAATTTGTTTTAGTATAAATCTAGTGGTCATTCAAAACTTTAAGCAAGTAAATTATCTAAAAACTCCTTGCAGGAAAATGCGAAAAAGCGGCCACCATTTTGTCGACAATCGCTACTCACTGTCTATCACAGAATAGATAGCGAGTAGCATAGCCAATCAGAGAACAGCATATGTAATAGAATGCTAGTAGATTTATACTAAATAGGGGTAGCTCACCCACCCCACCCCGGGCTTGTGCTATCGTCAATGTTCTACTTTTAAAACACACTCACTGAATACTGTATAGCATATCAAGTGGCTATTGACCAAGTTGTATCTTTTTTGTAGACAATTTAGTGAAGAAACATTGGAGAGTACTGGACGATCTCTGCATCACCTTGTGACATTTTTTGTCATCTATATGGGGTATGTAACCAAAGAAATCATAAATAAAATACTTGTGTGAATATGTTTTAACCACATTTTTAGTAGATCTTTCGTGACTGTTTCCTGTGCACTTTCACTGATTTTCTTGTGCTCTGTTCTTGAGTATCATTCTAGGTGCTCAAGGGTTTCCAAGAAACAACAGTTCTGATTCTTGTGCTTATAATTTGCTGCCAACTTCCATGATGCTCTTTATTAGACTAAATCCTCCATAATTCTGGTTTTCTCTGATTCTTGTATGCCTTTCATTAGCCAACGTCCTTCTCTCATCTTATCTGCAGGAGCCCAGAACGTGTGCGAAACCCACATCTTAGGGCAAAACTTGCTGAGACACTGGAAGCTTTGGTTCCCATACAGAGGCCTCAAAACTCTAGACTGCTGTCTGGCTCACAAGTCAATATGGTAGATATCATGCACATATCATGATTGTCATTAACAACCAGGGGGTACCCCCCAAGTTGGCAACCAGTATGGATTCATGTGGGGTTGGGGGTGGGAGGTAGAAACCTAGGAGTTTAGAGTCTGGGAGTTCTATGGGAGATGGAAGAAGAGTAGAAAGGAACCAGGGATGTGAAAAGAACCTGGAGAGAGTTAAATAGATTTGAATTGGGTATTATTATCATGCAATAAAACAACGAAGCAGGTATCAATAATAATCGTTAGAAAGGGGTAGAAAGCAGGAATAAAAAGTACAAGAAGTGACCCTCCCTCCCCCCTCTACAAACGTACACTTTAGTTTGCATTTCAAAGGGGAAAAAATTGCCTTGGGCGTGGCCTCTAGAGATCCTCTTTTGAGAGTCATATTACCCTCCTCCCCAGAGAGAGAGAGAGAGGAAGTAATTTGATTCCTGTAAAAAAAAGTGTATTGGAGGCTACCCAGACAAAGGCTTTAACTAGATTGGTACATCTGGTTGCTCTTTCGTTGCACAGTTTCTGGAAAAAACAATAACATTCACTTAACTACAGGATAATGCCCCTTGGATACCCAATTTTGAATATTTGCCAGCCTTGGAGTGGGGTTTAACTTTCTTCAGGGTTGTGATCTACTAAATAAGGAAGAAGATTATTTTCATGACTTTGCAAGAAAATTATATTTTATTCACTCTTTTTTTTTTTTTGCAGTTCAACAGGCAAAGTGCATTCCTCCAGCACAAGGTTGCCCCAGCCTACCTCCCCCAGGCTTTGCTGCAGCTGTTTGTAGACATTGAGTTTACAGGACATTCCATGCAGTTTGAACAGAAATTTGGTAAATTGTCAGTCATTATATCACAGTCAAACCTCCATGTATGACACCTCCTGTAATAAGCGACACCTTGCTTGGTCCCTTTGTTATCCCCTTGTAGTATTTTTGGTTGTAACATATATAAGAACATGTAACTGAATTATGAAAATATTATAAAGTGATTTGGCCTCCAGCCAATGCACCTTGGTAAAATGTCCTTTTCCACAGCACGTAGAGGCTACCCTTTCAGCTGGGTAGTGGAAGTACTCCTAGTCACTTCATGCCTGGATCCTGTAATGGACTCACTTCCCATCCTGGGGTATCATTTATACTCCTTGTTTCTTCATGCTGGGTATCCTGTGATGGACTAGCATCCCATCCAGGGGGGAGTAGTAATACTCCTAGTCACTTCATGCTGGGCATCCTGTGATGGACTATCATCTCATCCAGGAGAAGTAGTAATACTCCTAGTCACTTCATGTTGGGGATCCTGTGATGGACTAGCATCCCATCCAGGGGGAGTAGTAATACTCCAAATCAGTTTATGCTGGGTATCCTGTGATGGACTATCATCTCATCCAGGGGAGTATAGTAATACTCCTAGTCACTTCATGTTGCGTATCCTGTGATGGACTAGCATCCCATCCAGGGGGGAGTAGTAATACTCCAAGTCACTTCATGCTGGGTATCCTGTGATGGACTAGCATCCCATCCAGGAGTGAGTAGTAATACTCCTAGTCACTTCATGCTGGTTGTCCTATGATGGACTATCATCCCATCCAGGAAGAGTGATAATAATAATTATAACAATAACAACAATAATGATGATGATGATGATGATGATGATGGGTGAACAGTGATGGTCAAATAGTCTATGCTAGTGGGAGTAGCACTAGTGTCACCGATTTCATACAACAGGTGCTAAAGAGAAATCTTTTGGTGTAATAAACTTCTACTTTTGTTGCTAGGTTATCGCCATCATATGTATACAGTTTTGCAGTACATGTGGAAACAAGACAACTACAAAGATACTCTGTATAAATTGGCTGAAGATGTATGTTTGTTGTTTTAGGATGGAATGGAGTCCAGTTTGGTCTGTAATCATACCAGTGATAAACAGAATCGGATAACCACACAACAAGAGACCGATTTGGTTATCATGAATATGATTATTACTAAATTGGGTGACAAAAAGTCCCGTTACCAATTTATCATATCTGTAAAATATTTGATATAAAACATTGATAAACTTAATTTTTTTCTATGAATATAAGATCCATACTCTCCGAGATTAGCGAATAACACAAAACACATTCCAATGGCACTGTCCCATTATAGTTTAAACGTTTAATAAACAGAATCCAGAGTACCTTCTACGTCTGTCCGTACCATTCAGCACAAACTACGAACTAAGGGATAAGGATTATGAATTCACTCTGCTCAAGCCCCGTACTGATTACCTAAAACACAGGTTTTGCTACAGTGGGGCATTGTTATGGTCATTATCTTCTTAAAAGTCAGAGCAATTCGATCCTTTCATTCGTTTAAAAGCTAAATCAATCGCCTTATGTCTACTTCGTACTCCCACATGGCAAACATGTAAATCAGTTTTTATTTTAATCTTTGTACTGATGTTTTTACCTTGTATAAATAAAGTCTATGTATGTATGTACAGTGTGCATATGAAGGGGATTCTGCAAAAGATTTGGATTTTAAGGCCAAAAAGCGATATATGCCTCTTTTGGGAATTGCTTGCATACTGTCCAGTTACTTGGGAAGGATGCATATGTTGTCCAATAATGTATTGATCCTCTAATTGCAGCCCTTATTACATTATAGCCAATCAGATCTGAGAATTTTTTTATATTTATTATAAAGTCAGTAATGCACTAAAAAATTGCACAAAAAAATACAAACTGTAGCATGCCCTGGTTCACAGCTGGAATTTCTTGATCTTTTAGTGTTGCTGCAATTTCAAGAACAAAAGAAAGGACATGCATATTATTTGAGGCATATTGTAATCTGAGTGAAGATTTTTGAGAGTGATGTGAAACCAAAGTTTGCTTAAAGATGTAGCACCTGATTTTAACGAACCCATTGTGAGCTAATTTTAATAATTATAGTTGCCAAGATATTTCTTCCAATATACAGGTTTTCTGATCGTACATTTTTGTTTTTCCTTTATAGGCAGCTAATGTGCAAAAGAAACTAGTCCACTTTGAGATTCCCTTATTTCTTCGTTTTCTCAACCTCTTGATTAATGATTCTATATTTCTACTGGATGAAGCTCTCCAGGTACCAAATCATGTATACTGCATTCATATTATCTTCTTTTTCCACATATGAAGAAGCTCTTCAGGCTAAGATGTAGAGGGCGGTTGGGGAGGGGGTGAAAGGAGAAGGCTCAGTCAAGTCTCTGGTTATTTATAGACCTGATTGTTCAATATTATGATGCTGTTGGTTGTGGTGAGAATTGTTATGTGGCTGTTAATTGTGGGGGGTGGGGAGGGATGAGGGTGGGTGGGAATGTAACAAGAGAGGAATGGCAACTTGAAAGGAGGGTCAATAATGGTAATTATTTGACAAAACCTGCATACTGAAAGACAATGACCAGTTAAATCAAGCTGGTACTCCTTCTGAAAATCTGTTGGTTCTGTTTCAAAAGAAAGTAAGGGTCGGGAAGTAATGGCTTTTCCTTCCCTGTGTCTGAACAGGCCAATTACTTCATTTTTTCTCTTCAGTTTATGGCAACTATTAAGAAGCTGCAGGCAGAGAAAGACAGTGGAGAGTGGGAAAACTTAAGTGAGCAGGCTCAACAACTGGTGTGTGTTTGTATATATTATTAATTAACAGTGTGTTGTTTTAGGAAATGCAAAACAACAAAAAAATTCATCCTATTTCAGTTTTATTATTGCTGTCAACTTACAACTTACTGTGATAACTTTCTTTATCAAGAGACCTCGGCATTGTTGGGGTTAAGTTTCTTACTGGGATTAGTAGGGGTTAGGGGTAACATTTCCTACTTTATTGGTAAATGTGGCATGGTTCCTTAACTTGGGTGGGGGAACTTTTAAGTGGCAATTTTCTGTGTTTTCTTAAACCTTTCAGCCCTGGTATCAGCATAGATAATCTCGTCATTGTTCTCCTTACTATTCCTATGGATCTAGCTGGGAGAATTTGTTTAACCCATTGGCACCTGTGCCGGCCAAAACCGGCCGTAAAAAACTCCCATGCTTCAAAACATTGCAACTTTCTCAATCGCACGAATATTGCCTTAACTGTTAGTTGTGAGCCCGAAATGGAATGCCCTTTAAATTTGGATATCCAATAAATGATAGAAACGTAGCGATTTTTACCAAATATGGCCTTTTGAGTTTGGACAAGAACGAAACTGGCTGTTTTTAACGTCAAAGAGATACAACAAAAATGCCCCTTTTTGCCTTCATGTTTTTTAGGGAAATCATCGTCGAAAAACCAAAATTCAACCATCATAACGAAATTCAGTCCTTTTTCTAGCTTAGAAATGACTTTTTTTGTTCATATTCTTCTCCCAAGCGTAGATACAGCCTTTTGTTCCAGTGCATTCGGGCCTTCCCAACATATTCAACATCTTGAGCGGGGAACTAACGAGAATTTTTGACAGCGCCCATTCCTTCCCTCAATTCTTTCACATATAAACTAAGTCTACAGCCACTCCGACCTACCACCAAAATTTCCTGCTCGTGGTCATCTTCAGTACACAGAAATTCCAAAATATGTGGCGGTAGGTCGAGAAATTCATCAATAGTCGAGTCCCAAAGGTACTAAGTGTTCGACTGGCCAAATTCCCAGTTCGTCGAGTAACAAGCCAAATTCAACAACAAAGTACATCACCTTGCTCGATTCTTTGAGAAAGTGGACTCTTAGCTACCGTCACGCTTAATGATGCTCATCAGGCAGCCGCTAAAGATGAAAAATGGCTGTAAATTTAGCAGAAATCGCAAGCAACCCGAACTTGGGCCATTGTTGTCGCTTCACGGATAAAAAATAGCTACGTCAAAATGACGTTTTCAGAAACCTTGAGCCTCCAGTGGCTTAGGACAGCACCACTTTTCCCTGGTAGTTCAAATAAAGAGTCACAAATTGCTATTCATCGTTTATAGGTGGAAAATCACTCCGAAAATGTAAAAACCTCCGGTAGTCAATGGGTTAAACATCAACAAGACATTCTTTGGCGGTCATTATTTTTCTTTATTCTCCTGACCTGTGTGTGTGATAGTGCATTGGTATTGTAGGGAGAAATTACATGCTGGTGACTTTTAGGGTTTAATCAAAGGGTTAATGTCTGTTTGTTTAGAAAGAACAAGAGCTTCAACACACAGGTGGAATGGCACGCAGTCATAACATCCTGGCCAATGAGACGGTCCGTTCATTGAGCTACATGACAGCTGATATCAAAAGGTACTTTTAAGAGACTTTTTTTATTTTATTTTAATTAAGTAGGTTAGTTAAAATGGCAACAAAGTGCTCATGTGAACCTACTGTATATCAACAAAATTGATAAATGCAAAGCAATAATGAAAATAATAAATGAAAGATATATACATATATAGCGCACAAAAGTATTAATTTTACGTTAAAAATAACAACAATAATAATGAAAAAAAATTGAGTACCTTATTTTCTCAATTTGATGCCAGACCCCAATTAAACGCTGGGTGAAAACTAGTAATTTTAAAATAAACGCCGGGGGCGTTTGATCAAGGCCCCAGCATTTGTTTGAGGCCCTGGTGTTTGATCTAGAAAAGGCGTTGTGCCAGTCAAACTAACAAGTAATATTTATTGGTATGTTCTCTTGAGTAGAAGTGCCACAACATACTGGTACTGTACTGCTACTTTAGTATATTTAGAGCCAGATATGTTTGTCGAAGAAGAACTTAATGAAATTGTTCTTTACAAGGATTAGCCAGTTTAAACATTCCTATAGGATTGTGGACATTTTGCAAGAAGGGCGTTGGCAAAGTTGCCTAGTATGAACTCAAAACTTTTTTTAGTTGTACCCATCTACTTGCTATGTTTTGTTCATGCATTACTTAATATGTTCTGTTTGGTTTGGTAATAATAATTTTCAGTGACTTGGGGACAGTTTATTGGGTTGGGACGAAGCCGGATAAATCGTTCCACCCTCAGAAACTGCCTCTGGGTCTCAGAGAATAGGTAGTTATAAATCCATTTAAAAAGTACAGAAAATTGCGCCTTGCTAATAAACACCAGACCCCGATTAAACCCCGGCTTCAAACAAATGCTGGGTCCATCAGGGTGAGTTTGAAATAAACACCAGGGACGTTTAATTGAGAAAATCTAATGGTATTCAAAATACACGAAAACATCTGTATCATTGTTGGTCACTGCGGAATTTGTGCAAATGAAATTTGGTCAACAGTCTTTGAACATTTCTTAATATTGGCTTTAAAAGATGAATAACTTGCCACGGATCTACAAGCTAAACCAGAGCCTACAGGTAGCCTACACTTGGGCTGGTTGCTTTAAATGTACAGTAATTCAAGTTGATCGTAACTCAATTTTGAGTAAATTTCTCTATTGAAGATAGTTTTAGTTAGCATGACAGATGATGCTCATCTCCCATGTTTAAGTATTTTAAAATTCTCCCATGTTAATATTGGATGAGTCTGTAGCTTGATCGTCTAGAGTGCTGGGACAGTAATAGTTTGAATCTTGCTAATGTCAAAGGTTTTTTTTGCTTTGAAACTACAGTAGCATAGGCTCAAAATCACCCAAGTCTATGCATGCCGTGGAAATTTGTGACATGAAGACAAAAGTAAAAGTGAAAAAAGAAGCCTATTCCTTAAGCTAATTGACTCATAGCTTGTTAATTACTGTGCAGTAAAATGATAATATACCAAATAATATACAAAATGATGCATAGCTGAGAAAAGCTAAAACTAGCATTAATTACTTAAGGGTTAAAAGTGAACTAAGCTATCATCTATATGACAGGTAGCTGCTTTTTTGGTAACCAAAAAACTTTATTTTTGAAATATTCTTCCTTAACTCAAATAAAGAGTCCAAATACTTTATTATAATTGGTGGTGGATTCTAGATCTTGTCATTTTGATTTGTTTTATATCTTACAGGCCATTTCTCATTGGCTGTATGCTATGGAGAATTGCAGACATGTTGAACTACTTCCTCCTGAGACTGGTGGGACCAAAAATGGGCGAACTGAAGGTATTCATAATTCCGTAATTCAGCCAATGGCTGCCAAGGGTTGTTTTAATAAACGATATCTATATCTATATTTAATATTAAAAAAGTCATTAATAATTCACGAAGGAAATACAAAAGAAATTAATTTTTAATGAGTGTCTTTATATCTGATAAAGACACGGCTAAATTTTACATCCGATTTTCTAGACCAGAATAACCCAAAATCTAAATTTTAGTTTAAGAATGGATAGATGTACTGTAAAGTTTTTTAAGCCGTTCAATAAATTCGCAATTTGTGTTTTATCAAGTCCTAAAACACACAGCTGTGCCTCGTGTTTAACTTGATAAAACACTCCTGCTCATTTATTAAACATTACTTGAAAATCTTAAAATCCCCATTCATGCTTTCAAAGGTAGTTAATGCATTTTTCGTAGTTTTATTTATGAAAATTTGTTGAAGATCAAAGCAAGCTCTCCTACGTGATTGTTAGGTTAATTCTGATTGCCTTTCTGATAATTTTATTTTGCTCTTGTATGTAGAAATTATTTCATCCTGATCATTCTTGGGGCTTAAAAAGGTTATTAATAAGTAGCTTGATGACTCACTTGGCTTGCAATCTATTTAAAATATAACCTACAGTATAGCATTAAATTTTATAAAGTTGCATTAATTGACAATTTGAATTAATTTGCAACAATGTCATAAGGTTTACCAGTTGCCCTACCCTTTCTGATCAGTTTTATTTTGTCCAAACTAAAAACACTAGCAACCAATGTAATTTATTGTCAATTAGTCAATTAACTGATGTAATTAACACTGCCTTTTGTCTGTGACAGGTGAAGAATTTATCAGAGTTCCATTTCAAGCCACAGCAACTGGTTTCTGATATTGTTGACATCTACCTCAACCTTGGTGAAGAAGAATCATTCTGCAAAGCAGTGGCTACAGACAAGAGGTCTTATTCTCCCAGCTTATTTAAACAGTCAGAAAGGGTGCTAAAGTAAGTGGCCAACGGTATACTCAAATATGTGACCTTTCACGCGAAAAGGGGGCTGAGGGATTTCATAGTGAACCGTGAAATTTATTTCACCATCACGGTGCGTGAATTTGGTATTTCACTCCATGAATTTAAAATTTCACAGCATGTTCTCTCCTCTACAAAACCTTTTCACTCTGTGTGTGAAATTCATTCACCGTGAAAAACTTCACACCATGAAATTTAATGAAGTCACGTCGAGAAATATAAGCTTACTTTCTCACGCCATGAAATTGGCGATGCCAATACATGCAGATTACAATGGGGATGGGGAAAGTCTTAAGAAAACTACCTGATTTGGAAAATAACGATGAAACCATTTTGAAGTTCACAAACCTGAATAATGCTATCATTTTCTAGCGCGTGAAATGTACTCTGCATAGGCCAGGTATTCGATGTTTCAATACATTTCACGGCGTCTACCGTGAAATCGGCATCACTGTGAAATTTTGATAAGCTCTCTTTTCGCATGAAGGGTCACATATATATATATAGGGTAATTGTTTTGTACCTGGCTGATATCGTCATCATCACCGTTATCACCATCATTGTCATCATTATTATCACCATTGTCATCGTTATCACCATCATGTTTTCCATCATCGTCATCATTATCATCGCCATTGTCATTGTTATCACCATCATCTTTTCCATCATCGTCATTATCGTCACCATTGTCATCGTTATCACCATCTTTTCCATCATCGTCATCATTATCATCGCCATTGTCATTGTATCACTATCATCTTTTCCATCATCATCATCATTATCATCACCATTGTCATCGTTATCACCATCTTTTCCATCATCGTCATCATTATCATCACCATTGTCATTGTATCACCATCTTTTCCATCATCATCATCATTATCATCATTGCCATCACCACCACCACCATCATCATCACTATCATCATCACCACCATCATCATCGTTATCACTATCATCTTTTCCATCATCATCATCATCTTCATCACCAGCTTCGTCATCATCATTGCAACCCCCACACCTTCATTGTTATCACCATCCCAATCTTTTCCATCATCATCATCATGATCATGATCATGATCATCTTTGTCATCAGCATCATCGTCATCATCATCATCCATAATCATCATTAATTTTCTGATTCCCATGCCTTTAAGAGTTTACTCCATTCTTCATGTTGCAGGTTGATAGGCAGGCCATCATCAGTTATTTTCAGACTTAATGAACTTGCGCATCGTGTAGAAGAATGTGCGCAGCAAGAACAAGAGGCTGAAGATTTGCCAGAGGTAAAGAAGAAAGTTAGAAATTAGATAATTGCACTTCTTGGAGCTCATCAGATGGGTCAGAGACAAAATTGTTGAGATGCTTACAGTTTGTGTAACTCTTAGAACTGTCATTATTGTGTCATTATATTTTCCTTTAGTACAAATCTGCTAGTGTTCTATCACAAATGCTGTTGTCTATTCTGTGATAGATAGTGTGTAGTGGTTGTCAACAAAATGGCAGCCACTTTCAAAGTGTCTGCGAGGAGGATTTTGATAATTGATTTGACTATGTCTTTTAGTTTTGAACAACTAGTAGATTTATACTAAAACAATTATTTGTTCTCCATTTCTATCACATGATAGCTGATTCGGGCTAAGCCCTCATCAGCTATCACACAGTAGATATCTCGTGAGCTCATAATCCAATAATTGTTAAATAGTTACTGTTAATTAGATGTATTTTATTTGTGCCCCCACATTAGCAATGGGACTTGTTTCCCCAAGCTGTATTAGGTTTGACGCTCAAATAAAGTTTCTTGCTTACTTACTTTTAACCCCAATATTCATCAGCATTGTTTTAATTTCCTTTGGCATTATCACAACTTGATCAAATATTCAGTCATCAGATATAAATACCTCTTACTAACCGAGTTCAAGATCAGTACTGTAAGTTACGGACTGAGTTTTTCCCATTCACTTATGGCCCAAACGCAAAGCATGAGGGCCATAAATTAATGGGAAAAAACGAGGATCTGTGACTTACAGTACAGACCGAGAAAACAAGGTTAGTAAGATATTTATTATATCTCAGAGGTTAATCTGGCACGCAGGAAAGAAAACTAGTTGAAGTCAAGCAGGCCATACTGTAGAATATGGCCCGCAAAATTGACCAATCACAGCACACGTACTAAGTGAGAGATATAATAAAGTTTCTTACTTACTAACTTCCAAGCCCAAATGACCAGCATTATTTTAATTTCCTTTTGCATTATCACAACTTGATCAAATATTCAGTCATCAGAACAAAGAAACTTATGAAGTGTTTAGTGATCACCTGTGCACTTATAATGATAATAGTCTGCTCAAATCATGGCAGAATGTGATCAAAAGAAACAGTTTTTTGTAAGGCAGAGTTCTCTTATGCAACCCATTAACTTTATTATTTTTATTACTGTTTTTGTTTAGCCACCAGATGAGTTTGTTGATCCCATAACAAATGTCTTGATGACTGACCCTGTCATTTTGCCTACTTCTAATAAAATAGTTGACATGTCAACCATTTGTCGTCATTTATTAAGGTGTGTATGTTCAGTTATCTCTTGGATAATGCCTGTGCAGTAGACATCATGCACCATTTATCATGTGGGTACCTGTAAAATAAATGATCCCATTTATCCCAGTGCCAAAGCACAAGTGACCTCTTCAGTGTAAGTATACTCTCTCCAACCCCACTACCCCTATGTAGAATATGCACATCTTTTTAGTTCCCTTTTCATACAATATATTATTGGACACAGATTGATATTATTGCTGCATATATAGTGTACAGTCTTTTATGAGTGTTCTTGAGAATTTCTAGCACATTCTAATGGATGTAATGCCATGGTAATTGGATGTTGTTTCATGCATTTGCTGCTCTAATTTGCAAGTAGTGTGTAGTATAGGATTCTTCAGCACTGAGAGGATAGGTCAGGATAGGGTAAAATAAGATGGAATGGGAAATGATGGTCAGCATGGGATGGTGTTTTGGCATGTTTTAAAAATTTTGTTACAGAGCCCACCTTAGATCTGCTTGTCTACTTTCTCTTTTTTGCAGCGACCAAAAGGATCCATTTAGCCGCAGTCCTCTTACACTAGACATGGTGAAGAAACATCCTGAATTGAAGGAGAGAATACAGCAATGGCTTGCAGAAGTCAGAGCTCAGATGAAAAGCTGACAACCTTTACCACAGTAAAGGTGTTTTATTGAGATAAATTTATTCAAAAGTAAAGAAAAAATAAAACAATTTTAAATAATTTAGGCTTTATGTTCGAGGTCTAAAATGACAAACTCTTTGGTGATGGATGACTAGAGCACTCATGGGTAACTTACATACCTTGTAAAGGTGCCGTAAAAGCTCTATTAAGCCCCCCGTCTCTATTAACCCCCCCCCCCCCCCTCTCTCTCTCTAATAAGCCCCCCGTTTGGAAGTCAGGTTTTGTAATAACCACCACCCCCCCCCTCCCCCCCCCTCCTTTGGGACATAAGATTTTGCAGTTAGTCCCTTCTATGCCCTCTTACAAAATCCACTTGATGTGGCTCAGTTGGTTTGTTTTTAAACAAATATTTGTACACTCCAACACATAATACTGTTTGCTGCTCTGTATTAAATACTTAGGTGTCACTGCAGTTGACTTGTTTGAGTTTTGTACAAAAACTATTTTAAGACGAAATTGGCATGTTTAAGGTTTGAAATAAGCCACCACCCTCTCTAATAAGCCCCTGTTAATGAGGCCTTTAATTAAATAAGCCCTGTGGGGTTAATAGAGCTGTTACGGTACTTGTGTGTGCTATGATCAAGCTCTCATCTGCCTTACTTTTGGAGCCCTATTGGAAGAAAGTGATCTTGGCAATGAGGGAGCAGCTGTTCCTCACTTGTTTGTGCAAGGCTGTATGAGATAGAGGGATGTATTTTAATAATTATTTTAAAATGATGTTGAATATTAGCATTTATTAAGGGTAGTGATAGATTGAACAAAACCTCTTTAGATTTAGAATAACATTTTTCAGTGATTATGCCTCACCTGCGATTTCAATACAAGGTCTTCAAAAGTTGTATTTAGCTTGTGGTTATGGATATGCTAAAATTATTAGTTAAGAAATAATTTGAATTAGATTCTTCAGTTTATTCCGGTCCTGGGTTCTCTCTGATATTATCTCAAGTTTTGAGCACTTGTTAATGATGTATTTTAATGTTCTGTTTTTCATCTAAAAAGTGTTTCTAAAGGCTTCACTTCAAGATCATGACTGTATTCTTACTTATTTTGTATTTAATTTAGTTGAACACAAGATAGAGATGTTTCGTAAATATTGGTACCACTATATTTCTGCTAGTCTCCATGGCTCTGCCTTGCTTGCCTGAGACAAATATTGCAGCCTCTTTAATAAAATGGATAATTACAATCTGAAATCTGATGTTTGACAGACAATGGACCCCCTTAGTACAGCTTAAAGAGTTTGTGGTTTTATTGTACACAGTCATTTCAGATATTTGTCCTCATCTGTGTCAAGTAGCGCATAGGGCCTCCTAAGAGGTTCCCATGACCAGCAGCGTCTCTGGGAACAGGTACTCAGTCCCTCACTCAGCATCGTCCTAACGCTGAGATCTGTGTGAACACAGACCACAGCACCTATACTAGAACTACTTTCCAATCAGTGTGTACTGGGTTCTTTTACATCCCCTGCCATTTGCACATGGAAGTGAAGAAGACAAGGTCAACGGCTTAACATACTTATAAATAACATAATATATAATATAATATTAACAGCACAGCTTCACTGTAAATATCTATCTATCTATCGAAATCTGACAGTGGATCCCTGCAGCAACCACAGTCTGGTACTCTGTGGTTCTAGAAATTATCCATACCACATCAGTACAGAGGGAGTTATCTTAAAATGCACCTATTCAAAACGCATTGCGCGGTTTTCTGCCTTTAAAAATATCTTGACTTTTTATAGGCTGTAAAGTTAAGAAATCTAACCATCTGCCCCACGACCAAGCTAGTAAGGGGTATTGGTCTATTCCTTACTGATTTGCATCACGTTAAGTCTATGTAAACATGCATTCAAAGCAGTACTAGTTTGTGACGTCAAGTAAGGAATAGATCCATGCCCTTACTAGCTCGGTCGTGGGACAGATGATGGCTACATTTTGGAACTTTTTAAGTCTATAAAAAGTCAAGATTTGGTTTTAAAAGGAACAAAAAGGTGCAATGCATTTCAAACAGGTGCAAAGATTTATTTAAGGGAAAAAAATATTTTGGGGTTAGGTGCAATATTGACACAAAGTGAATTAGCTTGTTCAATAGACTAAAAGAATCTCTTTGCTGGTTATATTTAAAATTAATGTGTACATTTATTTCCACTATAACTTCTTTTAACAACAAAATATATTTGACAAAAATAACAAAACAAGTTCTACAAGTTTGTAAGAAGGTTCACTGGATGCACTTAACAAAAGGAAAATCTCTCAATCTTTTCCCAGATATTAGTCACATTTGTTCTATTAGTCATCGTCCTTTCCGTGCTTGATAATTCTTGTGAATTTCACGTAATCAAAATAGCCTTTAGAATCCACAGGTGCTCCATGGAGCATGTCATCAATTTCTTGGTCTGAAAACCTATTGAATGAACAAAAAAGCTACTCATTAACTTTTTATGAAACAATATAAACTACCAGTATTCAGGGTTATGTCGGGTGAGACATTTGCACTCTTCCCTGTAGACTGCTTCCTGCTTTCTGTGGTAACATAGGTCAAAGCAGTGATCACAACTTGTTGAGAAATAATTGGAAGTTTTTTGATACCAAGTTCAAGAAAACAAACGAAAAATTGTGGGAGTATTCACCCATCAAAGAGTTCGTGTTTAAAAATAGCAAAACCATTTTGAGCCACCTTAAGGTGGGGGTAAACATGAATTTGTGTGTAATTTTAAGCAGTTTGAAGAAGGGACTGTAATGAAGTTAAAATGTTTTGAAGCATTTCCAGTTAGTTGCCACCCCACAAAGGTACTGCAGGTTGCTGGGGAACTGTTTGGTGTCTGTCCACTAATTTCTAACTTCAAATTCCTATTTTAAACCTTCATTAAATCTTCAATATTTCCTATTTTCCTAAATTTAACTAATCCTTTGAGAAAAATTACCTCTCCCAAATATACCCAAAAATCACCAAAAATTCACAAAATATCTCACAACATAGCTTTGTGAGATGAGCAGAGGGATATTTGATTGCTTGAAACGCGAACGAGATATCAATGTGAAATCCATGTTAAGCGGCTAAAAACGATGTTTAGGGTTAGCTCCTGCCTTAAGTGGGTTCACAAAAGGTGAACAAACCACAGGGGACGGGGGAGAGGTGGGACACCTGTCTCCTTTTCGTTCTTTCCTCATCCAGTCTTGCTGCTCTGTTTATGGTTTGTGCTCTCAGTTTTCCTGAAAGGGCCTACTAGCAGTCTATTTTCCATAGCCCTTCCATGAAGATTTTGTACACAAACTGACCTTGCCTTATGTTACTTGCACCATTTTGAATTCAAAATGAAACAAAAGCCCAAGTTCAAGAAGTGAGGGGGATGAAGTGGTGGGAAGACTCAAAATTTCTGTTGCAGTAGTCATACCAAGAAGAGAAAGGGTCATAAAAGGAAAAATTTCTTGACCTTTAGACAAACCCTCTTAACTGATATGAAAAGAATAATAAGGAGAATATGGAAGTTGATAACAAGACTTACATTTGTTTGGTTGGGAAAAAACAATCAGTTTGTTAGAATTATGATAATTTATGCTGTAAGGTGGACTGTTCTGATTGGTTGAGTTTACAATTAGATTTATGGCATGTGCCACCATCTTATCTTTGTTGTTTGGTTGTTGGGCTACATAGTTGGTGGCACATGCTAGAGCGAGTTGTAGAATAAAGTCCTCAAAAGTAGTGGATTTCCCAGATTTTTTTTAAATTTTTTACCATGTTTCAATCTAGAAATTAGATGCACGTGCATTTGAAAGTTTAACCCATTTGCTTTGTCAATTACTCAGTGTTAATTGAGCACGCCCGTATTTGCTAATTGCCGACCACTATTAAGTGAATAATTTAACTAAAAAAACTCGTACCCATAAAGGAAAAGAAATTCGCTTTGTACTAACTAACTTATGGGCGATAAAACCGCAGAATACAGGGATCCATTCACAGTTCTTCCATTCGCTGTTGAGTCAAGTATTTAAATGCGGTTTGGATTAAATCCAAAAGCGTGACCTTGAAAGTGAATTCAATTGGCATTACTTTCTGTTATGTCAATTTTCAATGTTTTTCAATTCAAGAGGACATTTCAAAACTATTTCAGGTACGCCTTCTATCGTAGAAGGTTTGTTCGAGCGCTAGCTAATAGCAACCTTAAATGTCCTGTTGTTGAACATACGCTAATCGAGGGGTTAGCGAGATTGGGATAGTTGTTGACGAATTTCGATAAGACGGCGTCGAGAAGCAAACAAGCTACTCGAAAATTGTTTTTAAAAAAACTCGGCATTGGTAAACCGTCGAATTTATAACTAAAGCTGCAGCATACTGTTGTTTTACAGTTATTGATAATATTTTGTTTGATGAGATTGATAAAACAGCATTTTAAAATCGAACGCGAACACTTAGGAATGTTGCGGTGAAATGAACAAGGACAATAATATTTCTTTGTGTGTATGCTATGGAGTCTATCCATTCCGAACATCTGGTACAGGAATGTAAACCTCATCGTTGAGAAGGGTTTAATTCTTATTATCCTTGTGATAAGGTATCATGGAATTGATCGAAGTTGCCTCATAGAGATTACCGGCGGGTGATTCCTCGGTGTATCGCTAAATTAACAGCAATTTTGATTACACATAACAGTACGCATGCAGAGCGACGAAAACCCCACGGAGTCAAGTGATAAATCGATCAAAAGAAAGCTTTAAAAGAAAAAAAAGAAAAGAAAGCAATAAAATTCACGCTGAGCTTAACTGAGGGAGAAACTTTAGAAGAGCTGAATTTTGATGTGTCCAATTAATGAATTCGATTGTTACTATTGAGTCTGCAGATAGGAATTTGCATCCTTAGCAATGTTGTTGTTTAAATTTTTTAACTTATCCAGTTGGAAAGTTAAGAGAATTAATCAGATTTGCAAAGTAAAGGATTAGTAATTAAAAAAAAAAAAGCACAACTCACCGATCGCCGTACGTTTGAAGCAAAGTCACCAATTTATCTTCATCCAATTTTCCCGACGCTTCTTCATCGAAACACGCAAACGCGTTTCGAATGACGTCTTCAGGGTCAGTCCCGTTCAGCTTCTCGCCAAACAGCGTCAAAAACATCGTAAAGTTGATGGCTCCGTTTGCATCGTTGAGCATATCTTCGACATAATCATCTGTCACATCTTTGCCGAGGGAGGCAAACATATCTTTCAGGTCGGCCCCGTCGATAAATCCGTCACGATTTTGATCAATCATGTTGAATGCCTCTTTGAATTCTTGAATTTGCGACTGGTCGAACATCGCAAAAACGTTCGAGGTAGCCCTCTGGGCTCGCTTTTTGGTGGTCTTCTTAGTTTTAGCTTTGCTGGCCATTTTTGCAGTGTAAACCTCAGCGAACTGTCAAAGTAGCTTTTGGAGCAGGGACTAATCAACCGAAGTAAATCACTTCACGTCATCAGAGTTTGGGATGGTCACACCCTAGCGTAAACCAACCTAATATGGAAAATGTAAATTAACCGGTAATTTTCATTGTCGCTTGAAATATTTCACACTTTGCAAAGTACGAAAGATGG
The DNA here is from genome assembly GCA_016490735.1 of Pachyseris speciosa. Taxonomy (NCBI): domain Eukaryota; kingdom Metazoa; phylum Cnidaria; class Anthozoa; order Scleractinia; family Pachyseridae; genus Pachyseris; species Pachyseris speciosa. The sequence goes on along the minus strand of JAEMWC010000242.1, from coordinate 258,979 downwards.
TGACTACCACAAACAACAATTTAGCTGTTCTTCTCCTCCTTTGTTTGCTACGGGGACCAAACGTTGCCAAATTTTAAGGTTGAGTGGGTTTTTAATTTATTTTGTCTTTGTACGAGCAAACAGCTGGTGTGTCACACAACACTTAGACAAGTAGTGAAATACGTTACGTGACATTTCGTGTTGCATTCCAAGTACTATTTTTCTCCACCCGCAAGAGAAAAGAGCGAGTGCGTGTGTGTAAACGTTTTGACTTGATAGTTTGATTACAGATCTCCAAACTTAAAAGATAAAAAGAGAAATAATTTCGGAACATTTTGCAAATCAAGTATTTTTTGGACAGGGATAGCCTGCGTGCAGACGTCTCTTATCTTATTTCCTTTGTTGCACGCAGGCTAGCCCCCCTGGCGGGGGATACTCCCTTTAGGTGTGTGAGGCCCCAAAGGGTATGGTTTTATAGACGTTTTAGTCGAAATAGGGTATCGATTTTGACCATTTCCGTCTGAAATAGGGTAAAGTTTGTGCACTCTAGTCTTGAATTGGGTATGTCTTTCAGAACACGGAGCTACTTCTTCCTCATAGGCCTTATCACGGTTTCAGACGCCATCTTGGCGGGTAGGCAAAGAGAATACAAATTACAGTGTTTGTATGCAGTTCCGTTGTCAAAAAAAAATGCGTGAAGCGCCTGTTTCTCAGCAAAATATATATTGCTAATTAATAGTACTAGGCAAAGGGTTCCACTGGCAAAATTGAAGGGATTTAGCCATACCAGAAAAAATTCTCTGGCTTTTTGAATTTTTCCATACATTCGTCTGTAATGTTTTGCCGCAGGCTGAAAAATTCCTGGGAAAAAATAACAGACGAATGTATAGAAAATTCAAAACCCCAGAGAACGTTTTCTGGCAAATCAAGTATTTTTTGGACAGGGATAGCCTGCGTGCAGACGTCTCTTATCTTATTTCCTTTGTTGCACGCAGGCTAGCCCCCCTGGCGGGGGATACTCCCTTATAAGTCCCACCCATCGGGCGCGCGCGAAGCGAGGTCCTGTCGCGCTCGGCGCTCTCTCTCTCTCGTTTCACGCGTGCGCGCTCGAGTCCCTTTTCCCTTCCCCTTTATTTTTAGAGCCTGTCACAGTGCCACTTCCTCACATTCCCTTCATCCCCTCCCCACCCTCTTACTTTATTCACATAGAGGTCTGCGCTATACAATGTAAATTATTAAATTATTATTTGTCCCATAGGTATTTCTTTTTTTTTTATAGAAATATTACAAAAGCAGGAGCCATAATGGGCTCCTGGTCAAGGATACAGTCCTTATGGAGGCTCCTATTTATGGGCTCGTGACAAAGCAAGGGTGATACTACGTGAAAAAAGTTGACTTTGCGAGACACCACATGACCGAAACTCGAAAAAGTAGGGTTGCAACCATGGACAGCTGTTTCGCCCTTACTGGGGCTCGTCAGCACGGTGTAGCAAATTTAAATGATATTTAATGGCTGATATTTTGGGTGATTAGAACTCTTGTAGATCCTACATAAACTAGCAGCCTTATCGTTGGCGGTCCTTTGCTTATTACGTTTTGTTTACCCGTCCAACTTCTGCACCAACAGAGAAGAAGTAGGGAAATATCCCACGACATAGTACGTGAGAGTGAATTCATTGCTGTTACGACCTGAGACACGGGCGCTCATGCGGTGTGTTGAAGTCAGTCGAGGAGTCGGAAAGGGACGAATGGGGAAGTGCTGTCATTTGTTGGAAGGAGAACATACCATATCATGCCTTGTATTAAACCACGACAGGAATAGTCAGGGACGAGGGTCCGTGGAATATACACACAGAAAGAAAATTCGGCTTTGGCCACCTTTGATTCGCTTGCATGCGCATTTGACAAGGTCCATGATAACATTTTCCCACTGTTTCGACAGTCCTTAAAGCGCGTCAAACTTGAAAAGTATTATAAATTTGGTGCCCATCAAAGGAGCTTTTTATATATTGACAAATCAAAGCCACACTTGAGAATCCTTTTTACCCTCCCTATGATAACAATCAAGCTCATCAGTTGGCTTAATTAAAGAGGGCGTGGTAAAGCTGACTTTTCGCGCCGTGAACTATTATATCGTCTGCTTTATCGTCTGGATCAACGGGATTGAATATATGATGGGAGCAGCAGCAAATTTTATAACCTCAGTCTGTCAACGGCATCGGAAAAAGGGAGAGCGGGACGGAACAAACTTGAAAGCAGTAACCATTTTTTTAAAACTTGGTAGGATATAGGGCAGGTTTTGAAAAAAGGACTCTTTGTGCATACAGTACGTGCCTTGTAGGCGAAAAACGCCAAAACTAACGAGTCAAACAACGTCCTCCAATTATATGAGATAAACACTGGTTATATCAGTGAAAGCAAGCCCCGTGGAGAGCCGTGCTTAACTCCGAAATATTTCTCGGTCAATCCAATTGTGTTATGCTGTCAGACGCGATCAATAATCGCGAGTTCCGAGATTATTAACTATAGAATTATTAACTACGGAAAGAGCGCTTCATTCTGCATATATTACATTCCGCATAATTATATCATTCCACAAGTCATGCCACATGCCATTCCGCAAACTCAAATCCTCCTTTTACCCTCACCGTAGAGTCGCTAAACCAAATCCAAAGCTTGCAATTACTTAGCTTTGGCCAATCACAACAGTCATGTTGCAAATTGGTGCAATGAGCCAATCAGGATTCAAAGCAATCACATGTCACCGGTGCCAAGCGCGGGAAAATACGTGCGAGCAAGTCACGATTGGTTTTGGTTTTGATTCTCATTGGTTGACTGAAAGTGGCGTGAGTTTTGCCCACCAATCATAAAACAATGTAAAGTAACACAAACGCCAATCACTTTAGACACTCGATTGAAAACCGCATTCTTAGACGTTCACCAAACTATGAATTATCGTGGTAACCAACATCAAGTCGCTGCGGGCATCGTCACTTAATGTCTCGAGGCTGGCAAATCCTTGTGCGGGCATGAAATAATAAGGGATCCGCTGACATTCCTTTAAAGAATGAAACAGAGTGCTAAAAATCTGCTCCGTTGTGACATCAGCTCCAGCACCATCTTCGGCATTTTGCTCGATGCAGTTGAAAAACAGGTTCTTCAGTAAATACGTAGATAAAATGTTGAAGGGGAGAATTGTTTTGACCGGCACATCGTCTTTATTGAGTTCTGAGTTGTCATGTACTTCGATCGATATCCTGCCTTCTGGATTGCTTTCGAACCATTCTTGTAACACCTGACAATTTTGATCACTTGCCAAGTTTAAAATGGTGACGGCCTCACCAGATTGTGACAATACAGTCCTGCCTGCCAGAGTAGATGGTATTCTGAAAGTAGTTTCCTGGCTGCTATCACTCGATCCAGTTGCCAAATCACATCCTCACCCTTGCTCATAGAAATGGAAACCTCTGCGATAAAGAGAAAATAATAATCTTGAAGTTTGTCTATCAAGTAAACTGTAGTTAGTTCAAGTTGTGACGAGCAAAAGAGAATGTTTTCCCCACAGAAGATGACTTTTACATACAAGCGGATGCTCTAACCATAGTTAATAGAGGAGACAAACTATGGTGTAACTAAGGGCGCAATTTCCTCTTCCGGTTTAGGAGTATGAGAATAAGTGGAATAAGGTTTTCAAAAAAACGAATATTCTTCTGGCGGAAAAGACCCCACAACAACGCGCGGAATAGTCTGGGCCGAGTGTATGAACTTGACTTCCGGTTCCATGTCATGGGCTTCGTGGGCCACGCACGATTTCCCGCTAAAAGGTTTCCAAAAGAAGCACATTGAAGAAAACATATTCTGCGAAATCCGAGTTATTAAATTAAAAAATATTGAGCATCAAAAGTAAATTGCGTTTGCTTTGGTTTTGCATTGCTTCGCTTTATGATTGGTCAGCAAAATTTCTCGCGCCACTTTCTGAACCAATGAGAAGCAAAACCAAAACCGATAGTGACTTGCACCCGCGCATTTTCCCGCGCTTTGTCAACCTCGTCCCCAGGAGGCTGGCGCTTTGTACCGGTTAGATATATAATTGCCTCGTATTCTGATTTTCTGATTGGCTCGCTGCACTGTTTCTGTCTGCTGTGATTGGTCAGAGTAATTGGTTTGGTTTTGGTTTTGGTTCTCTGATTGGATGCTGTATCAGTGGTGTCGAAAGAGTCTACATGAAAAATGTGAAGCTACAATCGTCGTCATGATATCTCTTGCTTCCCTCCTCTTCCTTCCCCCTTTACAATGTTGGGATAACGGAAAATCGTGAAAACTGGCATAGGTTATGTTCCGAGAAGTATTCAACATTGAAGCGGAGGGTGGGGGAAAGAAAACTTACACCAATAAAGAAATATTATTGAAGTTAACAACAAACTCCGTTCAGGGTAAAACCTGCCCGCCCAAGTAAAATTATCGAGGATTATAGTTAAAACATGATTCGAAAAACTAAAACCAAAGCAATTTCTCCAGCCAATCACAACAGAGACAAACAGCGTAATGAGCCAATCAGAGTAAGACGCAATAACATGCAGCCGGCGCAAAGCGCGGGAAAATGTGTGCATGCAAGTCGCCATTGGTGGCGCCGGCGAGTTTTGCTAGCCAATCACAGAGCGAAGACATACAAAACCAATAGACCTAGAAAGCAAACGCCATTTTATTTTCGATGCTCAAAATCCGCTGTATTGAAACTAGTTAATCACTATTACCATTCACCGACGCGGAGGCAGTAGTAATGAATATTTACCGAATGCGAACGTATAAACCAAACCAGCTGAAAGAACGAGACATTCTTCGAAAGGATGGCCAAAACAAACTCTCGCGCGAAATCCAGAAGAATTCAGGCCCCAGTTGTTCAAAGAGAACTTTATCAAGCGGTTAAGTCGCTAACCAGTGGATAAAATGAATTGCAACTATTCGCTGGGGCCAGGTAAATAGCCAAAAGTATACGGAGTACGAATAGCCCATCAGAGCACGCGAAAGATATTAACCACTGGTACAAAGTGGTTTTCACATGGAAATCCTTTGATAACAACGACCGCAACCAGTTTTAAGAGCCGGCGAGAATGAGCACCCCCCACAAACCCATGTTTTCACTGAAACCGCTGATCACTGAACCTGGTCTCGGTCATTGTTATCTAAGGTCTTCCTTTTCAAATGCGCATGAAGTCAACCCCAGTGAGTGGTTGGCAAAATTCGCGCCACTCTCTCAACCAATGAGAAGCAAAACCAACACCAATCGCGATTTACACGCGCGCAGTTTTCCCGCGCTTGGCGCCGACTACGCGTTCACGTTACACGAAAGTTTACATGAGTTTTGATTGGTTCATTCCACAATTCTCCTGTGTTGTGATTTGGCCAGAGTAATTACTTTGGTTTTGATTTTACGACAGTGTATCGAAGACCACTCTAAGTAATGGTGATAGGACTGAGTGAAGTCCAATTCGGCCTGTAATCATACGAGTGATAACAAAATCGGACGACCGCGAAGCGGAAGTCCGATTTGTTTATCACGAGTATGATTACAGACCAAATTGGACGACACGAAGTCTTATTACCAATTAATCATAAAAATTACAATTTCCGAGAAAAGAAGAAGAGCCAAGTTATAAAAGGGAAGGAAATTTTGCATTAAAAGACTGACAAAGGAAGCGTAAATTGTTTAATGTCGCTCTGAAATTGACTACGATCAAAATGTATGGTGATTGTAACCAAGGTTGTGATTGGTTGATTTAAACTACAACTTTGAATGTGATTGGTTGATTTAAAATACTACTTTGAATGTGATTGGCTTATTGAACTTTCCGATAACAAACTGTCCAATAACAAACTGTCCGATAACAACTTGGCAAGTGAATTAGTGGAAAATAGGAGTTTTTTTTAAACCAATCACAATCGAGGAAATTGTAATTTTTATGATTATAGCTATTATTGTTACCTTGCGTTCTCTTTTCTGTAACGCCAACGTCAACATTGTCCTCTTTTACATCTTGAGCAGTCTCTGAGCCGTCAAAGTCAATCTCACTTTCTGGGCGATCAACACCAGAGGTGCATTCCGCTTCAGTACAGACATGGGTGTCATCATAGATCACGATCTTACAAGACACAGCAGGGTGTAGAATAACTTTGGCTCCAATGAACGCTGACTTTTGTTGCAGGGATAGACTTTGCATAATCAACTGCTCAGCTAACGAAAACGAAAGCCTCCAATAACCAGCCTTAGTCACCAAATGACAACCATGGGACCTGATGTCATCAGTGAGCAAATGACACGCCTGTCGGGCTATCTGGGGCCATTGGTGAATTGGAATGGCAGGAACCAAGTCAACAGTGATCACGAGTTGTTTGTAGTACAGACCAGCCCATTTGAATTTCAGATTACAAGTGACTGTGCCATGCAATGCCCAAGTTTCTTCAACCAGAGTATGCTCTGTGAGGCCTTCAATATACATCTCCTTGGGGACCGAGCTGAGATCCAGTTTTGTCAAGGCCTTTTTGGCAACATCAACAAACACGCCCATCACCTTGCCGCTTTCCAGTTGTTCCCCGTCAAAAAGATCCTCACAAAAACTTCCTGAGTCTTTCACATTCTTGTGGACTATTATTTTGTCGTATTCAGTGACTTCATCGAAAGTGATCGAGCATTCTTGCGCTAGCTTTTCCAAGCATAGCATATAATCAAATTCGTTTGGGTCTCCGACCTTCGTGTCCTCGTAAACACTTCCAGAATGGAACAAAGTACCAGCAAACCTGTCATCAATTTCCGCTATTTTCTCCGCCCACCTGGACATGAACCTCTCAATACTTTCCTTCATGATCTCAACTTCCGCATTCACATTAACCAGTTCCGGCTCAGGGTCATAAATTTCGGACTTCGTAGTGTCAACTTCCGCCATAACATTACCAACTTTCGCCTCTTCCAGTTCAACGTCTTGGACTTCCGGATCCACGTTATAAACTTCCGGTTTCATTGCATCGACTTCTGACTTCACCTTACCAACTTCTGGCGCGATGTTGCCAACTTCCGGTTCCTTCCTTTCGACTTCCGGTTCTGCTCTAGTGACTTCGGGTAGCACATTTATGACTTCCGCCCTGACTCTGTTGTTTTTTTGTATCTTTGAAGAGATTCTTCCAATGCCAGGCACGTTACACATATCCTGCAGATAGCTAGAAAACTTCCCAGAAGATTTTTCCCTCATGTACTCCACCAGATCAGCAAGTCCAAGAGAAGAAGAGTCAAGCAATTCTGAGTACACTTTAGATGCAGGAACTACTAAGGTAAAGATGTCATCAGCAGGGAGGATTTGCAAAATAATGTCTTCAGCTGCAGTGTCTGCAACATTTACAAGATCTCTGGTTCTTGTGACATCGAAAAGGTATTCTTCCCCAAACTGCACAGCTGTGTGGAAGTAGTGTCTGAAGAGAGCATACTGGACTGCAGGCCTCCCAGAATTGTCCACCAGTTTGTCATCTGCACCAGCATCTAACAGCAGTGTAACAATTTCTGGTGTACCACCATATGCTGCATAATGCAGTGGAGTTGCATTCCATGCATCATGTGCATTCAAGTCTGCTGATGCTTGGATCAGCATTTCAGTCAACTCCACATGTTTAAATGCTGCAGCGAGATGAAGCGGGGTGACTTTGTTCTTGTCTTCAAGGTTGACAAATATACAAGGGTCTTGCAACAGAAACTGAACCATTTCCTCATTACCAACGTCTACAGCTGTGGACAGTGTGGAGCGACCATCTAAGTCTTGTGCATTTATACTAGCATTGTTTTTCAATAAAAGCCGCACCATCTCTATGTTGTCCAAGTGGAAAGTATGCTGTAGAGGAGTCATTCCTCGATAGTCTCTCACATCAACTGTAGCTCCTGAAGTTATCAGCAACTCAGCATTGACTACATGAGGTTCTTTGACGGCATGATGCAGAGGAGTACATCCTTCAAAATCTGCCATGTTCACATCAACATCAAATTTGACAAAAAGAGAGATTACATCATTTATGAAACACACATCCATGTCTAGCCCTGCAATACCACCATACACAAACAAAGAGTGCAGAGCATTGTAGCCAAAGTTATTCTGTATGTTGGGTGACGCTCCTGCATCCAATAACACAGAAATAATTTCTAATGTGCAGCCTTGTTCTGCAGAAACAAAATGCTCAAAGTTGATTCCATACCATGTATGCAATGGTGTATCCCCATTTTCATTTTGTAAGTTAGGGTCGACACCCGCATCAATCAAAAGAGATGCAATGGATTTATCCTTGACCAGATGTAAAGTGGTATTGCCATGAACATCTCTTTCATTCACATCTATCCCTTCTTGCTGCAACAGCATTTGAACTGCACTGGTGTTGCTGGTTTGCACTGCAGTGTGTAGAGACATACCCAGCTTTCCATATGGTGTCCCTTGACACTTGACAGTTGTTATCTGTAATTTAAAAGTCAGAAAGTGAAAATTTCAGCTGTTAAAAGAGCTAAGGCAACTGCAACTAAGAAATAAGAGTTTGTTACAAATTGTCTGTTCCCCAGATCAACTCCAGACCAGGGTGCAGTTGTTTGAAAGCCAATTAACACTGACCCAGGATTAGGAGTTAACTGAACTTTCATCTCCCTTGTTGAGAAGGTTTTGTAAATCAAATTTTATCCTTAATGTCAAGTTAAAATCTTTTGAAAATGTGTTTACTGAACAGTAACTAAACTGGACTCTAAGTTCACTCTAACCTGGGATTTAGCTTAATCGTGCTTTGAACAACTGTGCCCTGGAATAGGTTTACAGAAGCTAGGAGAAATAACTTGTGCTTTGGCATCAGTTTAATAGAGTTTGAGTGATACGTCTTATACTGGTACCAGATACAAATACAACAACAAAAATCATCTTAGCCATCAACATTTCTTAAGTGCAACATTAGCCTCTTTGGACAGGATTTACGGCCACTCTTTCAAAAAAGAGAGAAATTTTTTTAAGGCCTAACAGTGTCTAAGGGAATTCTGACGAGATGAACCGCCACTGCCACCACTACCACCACTGCCACCGCCACCCCCACTGCCACCGCCACTGCCACTGCCACCGCCACTGCCACTGCCACTGCCACCGCCACTGTCACCAACATCGCCATCGTCATCGCCATCGCCATTGTCATCGCCATCGTCGTCGTCGTTATCGTCGTCGTCATCGTCATCGTTGTCATCATCATCATCATCATCACTGGTAAGAGTGAAAATAACATATCAATACTGGATCGGATTAGGATAAGTTCCCTCTCGATAAAGGGCTAATTCTTCAATCTAAAACACTTATCAACCGGGCACATACGTAAAGAAATACACCATCCTTCCAACGCTTTCCGTCCTTTCCTACTAGGGAACTCGCCTATCTGAGGATGCAGGAAAGAAATCGGCAATAGGAAACTTACGGAGACGTCTGCACTTACCACACGTGCTTATTACGATTTGGGAAACCTTAACTTTACCCAACATCAACCGTCTTAGTCTGCAATCCTTGCGAACTAGTTCCTTCACCTGTGCATCCTCAGAAAGAGTAAGCACTGGAAACGAGTGCCTTCCCCCATCGCTCTGCAGCCAGGCCAAATCTAACATGGCGGACAGTTTTAAGTGGCCGTGGCAGTACAATTTTCCGCCATTTTTCACGTAAGTAGCCCTTTCGTCTTGTTCAAAACCATGGAAGTTGAAAGATAATTAACTCAGACATGTTTTTACAGGCTACAACCGAACTTAGATACCCGGAGAAAACAGCTAGAGGGCTGGTGCGATCTTATACTTGCTTACTACAAACATCACAAAAGCTATATCCTGGACGTCAATGAAGCACAGTCAAGCGAGATATTTTTCAACAAGAAAATTGATCGTATCCTTGTTAATTAAATGAAAGATTCCAGTTTAGAGTGTATAATTTGTATAAGTGCTTAAAACTCGAAGATGTTGGTATTATTGTTTAGTATCTACCACACAAGTGAATAGTGTTTTTCGCGCGCTTTGATTTGTTAACTCGGAGGTGATTAGCAAGTACTATTCACCTCCGAGCAGCCGGCGGCAGCTCGGTAAATATCCACCGCTATTCACCTCCACTTCGGTGAACCATTGTTAAATATTGGTCATTATGGTGAGGTACTAGAGACCTTAAGCTACTCACCGACGAGGGAAAGATCTCATGGATATACCCACCACGATTCCCCAACTACGTTCTACATATCAAAACATTATATGTACGTGATATCATTCATTCACTCGAATTAGACTACATCGGTATCAACCCACATTCATCCGCCCTCATATGTCGTCATCTACCCTATTCGACATTCATTCGCCCACATTTGCATTCATCTACCTTATTCCACATTCATTCACCCACATTTATTTTCATCTACCTTCATCCCAATTCATTCACCTACATCTGCCTTCATCTACCTTATTCCACATACATTCGTCCACATTTGCCTTCATCTCCCTAATCCCACATTCATTCAACCACATTTGCATTCATCTGCCTTATTCCACATTCATTCACCCACATTTACTTTCATCTACCTTCATCCACATTCATTTACCCACATCTACCTTCATCTCCCTTAATCCACATTCATTCACCCTCATTTCCCATCATCTCCCTTAATCCACATCCATTCACCCTCATCTGCCTTCATCTACATTATTCCACATTTATTCGCCCACATTTACCTTCATCCACATTCATTCACCCAAATCTACCTTCATCTCCCTTAATCCAAATTCATTCACCCTCATTTGCCCTCATCTACCTTAATCCACATTCATTAATTCACATTTACCTTCATCTACCTTCATCCACATCCATTTGCTCACATTTTCCTTCATCTATCTTAATCCACATTCATTCATCCACAATTGCCTTCATCTCCTTTAATCCACATTCATTCAGCCACATTTGCCTTCATCTCACTCATTGGCCCAAATTTATCCTCCTCTACCTTCATCCACATTCATTCACCCACATCTACCTTCATCTCCCTTAATTCACATTCATTCACCCTTATCTACCTTAATCGACATTCATTCATCCACATTTGCCTTCATCTAACTTATTCCACATTCATTCGCCGACATTTACCATCATCTACCTTAATCCACATTCATTTATGCATATTTGCCTTCATCTACCTTATTCCATATTCATTTGCCAACATTTGCCTTCATCTACCTTCAGCTACATTCATCCACCCACATCTACCTTCATCTCCCTTAATCCACATTCATTCACCTTAATTTCCCATCATCTACCTTAATTCACATTCATCCAAGCACATTTGCCTTCATCTACCTTATTCCACATTCACTTGCCCACATTTACCTTCATCTACCTTAATCCACATTCATTGACCCTCATTTGCCTTCATCTCCCTTAATCTACATCCATTCATCCACATTTGCCTTCAACTCCCTTAATCCACATTCATTGGCCCACATTTACCTTCATCTACCTTCAACCACATTTATTCACCCACATCTACCTTCATCTCCCTTAATCCACATTCATTTACCCTCATTTACCCTCATCTACCTTAACTGACATTCATTCATCCACATTTGCCTTCATCTACCTTATTCCACATTCATTTACCCACATTTACCGTCATCTACCTCAATCCACATTCATTCATGCATATTTGCCTTCATCTACCTTATTCCACATTCATTTGACCACATTAACCTTCATCTACCTTCAGCCACATTCATTCACCCACATCTACCTTCATCTCCCTTAATCCACATTTATTCACCCTAATTTCCCCTCATCTACCTCAATCCACATTCACTCATGCACGTTTGCCTTCATCTCCCTTAATCCACATTCATTGACCCTCATTTGCCCTCATTTACCTTAATCCACATTCATTCATCCACATTTGCCTTCATCTACCTTTATTTAAATTCATTCATGTATCCACGTTTTTCTTCATCTACCTTCTTCCACGTTCATTGACCCACATTTGCATTCAATTACCTTAATCCACATTCATTCGCCAACATTTGACCTCGTCTACATTAACTTGCATTCATTCACCCAAAGGTGCCTTCACCTACCTTCATCTGCATTCATTCACCCAAATTTTCCTTCATCTACCCTTACGCTGCATTCATTCATCCAAATTTGCCATTATTTAACTTAACCCATATTCATTTACCCACATTTGCCTTCATCTACCTTATTCCACATTCATTCACCCTCACTTACCTTCATCTCCCTTAATCCACATTCATTCACCAGGTTCATCTGTCCTCATCTAACTTTACCCATATTCATTCACCCACATTTGCCTTCATCTGCCTTATTCCACATTCATTCACCCACATTTACCTTCATCTACCTCAATCCACACTCATTCACCCAAATCTACCTTCATCTCCACATTAATCCACATTCATTTACCCACATTCGCCTTCATCTACCTTATTTCACAGTCATTCGACCACATTTACCTTCATCTACCTTAATCCACATTCATTCACCCACATCTACCTTCATCTCCCTTAATCCACATTCATTCACCCTCATCTGTCCTCATGTACCTTAACCCATGTTCATTCATGACCCACATTTGCATTCATCTGCCTTATTCCACATTCATTCGCCCACATATACCTTCATCTACCTTAACCCATTGGCACCCGTGCCGGCCAAAACCGGCCGTAAAAAACTCCCATGCTTCAAAACATTGCAACTCTCTCAATCGCATGAATATTGCCTTAACTGTTAGTTGTGAGCACGAAATGGAATGCCCTTTAAATTTGGATATCCAATAAATGCAAGAAACGTAGCGATTTTTACCAAATATGGCCTTTTGAGTTTGGACAAGAACGAAACTGGCCGTTTTTAACGTCAAAGAGAAACAACAAAAATGCCCCTTTTTGCTTTCATGTTTTTTAGGGAAATCATCGTCGAAAAACCAAAATTCAACCATCATAACGAAATTCAGTCCTTTTTCTAGCTTAGAAATGACTTTTTTTTGTTCATATTCTTCTCCCGAGCGTAGATACAGCCTTTTGTTCCAGTGCATTCAGGCCTTCCCGACATTTTCAACATCTTGAGCGCATTGCATGCTGGGAACTAACGAGAATTTTTGACAGCGCCCGTTCCTTCCCCCAATTCTTTCCCATATAAACTAAGTCTACAGCCACTCCGACCTACCGCCAAATTTTCCTGCTCGTGGTCATCTTCAGTACACAGAAATTCCAAAATATGTGGCGGTAGGTCGAGAAATTCATCAATAGTCGAGTCCCAAAGGTACTAAGTGTTCGACCGGCCAAATTCCCAGTTCGTCGAGTAACAAGCCAAATTCAACAACAAAGTACATCACCTTGCTCGATTCTTTGAGAAAGTGGACTCTTAGGTACCGTCACGCTTAATGATGCTCATCAGGCAGCCGCTAAAGATGAAAAATGGCTGTAAATTTAGCTGAAATCGCAAGCAAACCGAACTTGGGCCATTGTTGTCGCTTCACGGATAAAAAATGACGTTTTCAGAAACCTTGAGCCTCCAGTGCCTTAGGACAGCACCACTTTTCCCTGGTAGTTCAAATAAAGAGTCACGAATTGCTATTCATCGTTTATAGGTGGAAAATCACTCTGAAAATGTAAAAACCTGCGGTAGTCAATGGGTTAACCCACATTTCATTCACCCACATCTTCCTTCATCTCCCTTAATCCACATTCATTCACCCTAATCTGTCCTCAGTTACCCTAACCTACAATCATTTACCCACATTTGCCTCCATCTACCTTATTCCACATTCATTCGTCCACATCTGCCTTTATCTACCTTAATCCACATTCATTCACCCAAATTTGCCTTCATCTACCCTAATCCACATCCAGTCACAAACATTTACCTTAATCTATATCAATCCACATTCATTCACCCACATTTGCCTTCATCTACCTTAATACACATCCATTCACCAACATTTGCCTTCATCGACCTTATAATCCACAACCATTTGCCCACATTTGCCTTCATCTACCTTAACCCACATTCATTCACCCACATTTTCCTTTTTCTACCTTCATTTGCATTCATTCACCCATATTTGCCTTCTTTTACCTTCACTGACATTCATTCATACTCAGGGCTTCACCCAACTTAGTTTAATTGCCCCCACCCTAGCTTTATTACTGTAAGGCAGCTGATCTTTCTCAAAATCATAATCCACTGTCAATAGAATATCTTTTTTGGCAAGGTGGATTCCATTCTCGTGGGGTGTCTTATTATTTCAGGGGTAGCTTTGTTCTTTGGGATAACGGTGAATTAACTCAATTGCCTCCAGCGCCCCTATATAGGGTTCCCCTTCAGGGCTGAGTATTGCTACAAGAGTGTCAATGCAAACGGTCTTTACTAGTGTGTAATTTTTTTCTTGTTGTTTTTGTTAAAAACTTATTTCTCACATGAAGTACCTGAGAAGTACATGTAGAGGCCGAGGTTTTTTTTATTAGCTTATGTGTGGCTCAAATCAGCCGGGCACCCAACGACAAGTTTCCGTAAATATCTGTTCGGTAGAGGGTAATTTGCCTTGGGCTTTCAGCATCGATTGAAGAGTGCACTCGGATTTTCGTAACAAAAGCGTGGCCTAAAAGATTCAATATGGGGAAATCATAGTCCCTGGGGTTTTCGGAAAGGTCATAATTGTTGTTTTTGGCAGTCAAAAACGTCAGCTAGCATTTTCAGAAAGAAAATAGTTCCCTAGAAAGCTCGTGGAAAGTTAATTTCGGCTTGCATTTTCTCAAAGGAAGATTTTGTTCCCTAACATTTTCGGGCAATTAAAATTTCAGCTAGGGTATCCGAACTGATGAACTTCTTCTAGCTTATGAAAACCTCACTTTAAACTTACTTCAAACACCATAAGGTAGTAACTGTTACTGGGGCGCTTCTGTAAAGTCTCTAACAAGTCTTTTATTTCTTTAGAAGCACATGTCTTTGTAAAGCGCCATTCAATAACTTCCTTATTATCATTTAATACAATAAAAAGGTTCTGGAACTGGCTGACATATTTGCCACCAGCACTACAAAAAGAACGTGTGATCGCATGAAATCGTGCTAGCACTGAGGAGTGACATTTCATGTTCATAGAAGGGTCTCATTTCCTGAAAGTGTTAAAGATACATGTGCGTTAGCAAATTCGCTGATGGAAAAGAGAAGATAATATCACTGTAGAAGTCATCCAAGGAATATGAAGCACTGGAGGACCTGCCGGATTCTATACCAGAAAGCGAAGTGAGATAAATATCACCACGGTGGCAGTATGATTTGTAATTCATTGAGGCAATTGTTTCGCTAATTTTCATGAAGTTCACACCTCCTAAAATCAAACTCCCAGTGAATTCCAAAAGTTGTTTCGTACAGGCAGCACGGTGGTATAGTTTAAAAGGAAATGATGACAACAACAATTTAGATGCACTCGCCCTCAAGGCCTTACTAGCAGAGAGATAAAAATGACGCATTCCACCTTGTCGACAGACGTAAACACGTTGAATGAGAATCACGTTGCCTCCGATTGCATAAACCAACCGCAGGTTTCGATAACATGACCTTTTAGATAGTACATTTGTCCATTCGCCGATCTCAAGAATTCCACCATGTTCTGGACAACGTAAAATGCCTCCATAGTGAGCGATAGGGCACCAAATAAATATCCTTGGCATAAAGAAATCTTTCTTTGTCGATTGGCCTCTCGACTGTTGTGAACTTTGAAAGAGACATACTGGAGGTTCGATCACATTGTCAAATCGACATGCTCCGGAATCTTGATCAAATTCTTTGAGGACATTGTTGACATACTTCTCTACATCACAATCCCACAATCCAAAACGATGGCAGAAACTATAATGCAAGTACTTAATGCTATAACATTTTGTAAAAAACACCGTCCTGCTGCCACTTGTGTCATGTCTGGAGCGTAAGTAATGAAGACGACTGGGGACGAGTCAGATTCTCACCCCCCAACAACCAGTGGCGTTGCGCGTTTACCAGTTATTTTTGCCCCAAAAAACCGTTTGGAGTGGAACACTCGCAATGGTACAAGCTTTTCCTTTCAAAGTGGTTTGGCTAGTCCGAAAGCCCTTACAATTTGAACAAAAACCGGTCGAAAAGACAAAAGCAGTTCCTTAATGAAGTACTTCTAAACGAAGCTAAGCTTGTGACTTAAATAATCAAAGACTTCAAAACATAGCTATTCTTATGGCATCTACCCCAGATACAGATCAGATCTTTTTAATCTACAAACCACGCAATATAGCCTTAGGAACTCAGAATTCGTCATACCACGCTTTAAAGCCCCGGCTACACGTTCTAACATTGTTAGAAGAACACGTTCCAACATTGTTGTAAGAACGCTTCTAACAATGTTGGATACGCATATAACATTGTTGGAAACACGTCGCTTTGGCGGTCTGACTTCAACAATTTCCACCTCTGTCATTAGGCTTTCAGATTGGAGACTGGGCCTTTAACTCTGATTGGTCTTTGCAATACAACATTGTTGAAAGGGAGGCTACACGCTTCAACATTTGTTGTATGTTGGAGAAAATGTTTGATCGAAATCAAAACATTCTTGCAACAAAAAATGTTGAACAAACGTCATCAAACATGCATGCTACACGTTCTAACATTGTTCATCCAACAAATGTTTTATAACAATGTTTGAACGTGTAGCCGTGGCTTAATACTGTAACGTATGGAAAGCATCCCATTAAGGATCTTGGACCGACACTATGGCGCCGCCTAAAATGCTAGCACCCTGAGTCAGTTTAAGAAATTAGCAAGACAAATGGATCTCTCGAACTTTGAAAATTAGCAACGAATGTGGACTGTTTTCTCTGCAGCTCGTAGAAACAAGGAGTATATTTAATAGAATAGTATCTGTAGATTTCTATATTATAATGTTTCTTTATATAACATTGGTATTTTGGAACAAGTATTTTAGAATGTCATTATATTTCATATTTATTTAGTATTTATTACTTATTAAATATCTGCAATTAGCAGGTATGCTAAAGTACTTTGACACAAAAATAAAGTTGTTGTTGTTGTTGTTGCCTAAAAGTTCGCAATGGGAAAATCATAGCACTTGATGTTTTCGGAAGGCTGTAATTGCTGGTTTTGAAAGTCAAAAACATCAGTTAGCATTTTCCGAATGAAAACATTTCCCTAGAAAGTTCGTGAAAAGTTTATTTCAGCAAGCATTTTCAGAAAGGAAGATTTTGTTCCCTAACATTGTTAAGCAATTAAAATTTCACCTAAGGAATAGCGAATCCGAAGAAGGTAGATGAGGACAAATATAAGTAAATTAAGATAGATGAAGGTAAATGAGTGAATCAATTGGAGTTTGAAGCTAGATGACGGTAAATGTGGGCGAATGGGATCTTAACAGGGGGCCTCGACCGATGGGAACAGTCGATACCAGGAGCCCTCCTGTCGATACCCCGTCGATATGACGGTCAACTCACGGTCGATATACAGTTTGTATCTGTCGAGCCTCCGTTGCTACTCGTTTGACACTCGGTCGATAACTGGGAATGACACGGTCGATGCTGTTCCGCTATGGCGGTCGTCGTATCGACCGAGGTTACTGCATCGATATTTCACCGCTTACTGACTGATAGTATTGGCCGATATATCGGTCGATATTCTATCGATATATTTTTTCGACACTTTGTCCTTATCTCAATCGACATTTGTGTACATAGCGCACGCTATATCGGTCGTCATATCAGCTGATGGCCAATAAAATCAGTCGATATAACGACCTATGGCCGGTTGATAGTCTGTCATTATCTCATTTTATTATTCCACTATTGGATCATTTTACCATATTAGGTCAAGAGAACACACAAAATATGCCATGTGGAAGAAGATAGCTGACGGCAAACATGGATGAATGAATGTGGATTAAGGTAGATGTGGGTGAACGAATGTGCATTAAGGTAGATGAAGGTAAATGTGGGCGAATGAATGTGGAAGAAGGTAGCTGATGGCAAATGTGCGTGAATAAATGTGGATTAAGGTAGATGAAGGTAGATGTGGGTGAATGAATGTGCATTAAGGTAGATGAAGGTAGCTGATGGCAAATGTGCGTGAATGAATGTGGATTAAGGTAGATGAAGGTACATGTGAGCAAATGAGTGTGGAATAAGGTAGATGAAGGCAAATGTGGGTGAATGAATGCGGATTAAGGTAGATGAAGGTACATGTGAGCGAATGAGTGTGGGATAAGGTAGAAGAAGGCAAATGTGGGTGAATGAATGTGAATTAAGGTAGATGAAGGTACATGTGGGTGAATGAATGTGGAATAAGGTAGATGAAGGTAAACGTGGGTGAATGAATGTGGAATATTAGGCAGATGAAGCCAAATGTGGATGAATGAATGTGGATTAAGTTAAATGAGGACAGACGAGGGTGAATGAGTGTGGATTAAGGGAGATGAAGGTAGACGTGGGTGGATGAATGTAGATTAAGGTAGATGAAGGTAAATGTAGGCGAATGAATGTGGAATAAGGTAGATGAAGGCAAATGTGCGTAAATGAATGTGGATTAAGGTAGATGAAGGCAAATTTGGGTGAATGAATGCAGATGAAGGTAGATGAAGGCAAATTTAAGTGGATGAATGCAGATTAAGGTAGATGAAGGCAAATTAGGGTGAATGAATGCAAGTTAAGGTAAATGTTGGTGAATGAATGTGGATTAAGGTAGATGAGGGCAAATTCGGGTGAATGAATATGGATTAAGGTAGATGAAGGTAAATGTGGGTGAATGAATGTGGAATAAGGTAGATGAAGGCAAATGTGGGTGAATCAATGTGGATTAAGGTAAATGAAGGTAAAGTTGGGTGAATGAATGCAGATTAAGGTAGATGAAGGCAAATTAAGGTGAATGAATGCAAGTTAAGGTAAATGTTGGTGAATGAATGTGGATTAAGGTAGGTGAGGGCAAATGCCGGTGATTGAATCTGGATTAAGGTAGATGAAGGTAAATGTGGATGAATGAATGTGGAATAAGGTAGATGAGGGGAAATGAGGGCGAATGAATGTGGATTAAGGGAGATGAAGGAAGATGTGGGTGAATGAATGTGAGTTAAGTTAGATGAGGGGAAATGAGGGTGAATGAATGTGGATTAGGAGAGATGAAGGTAGACATGGGTGGATGAATGTGGATTAAGGTAGATGAAGGTAAATGTGGGCGAATGAATGTGGAATAAGGTAGATGAAGGCAAATGTGGGTAAATGAATGTGGATTAAGGTAGATGAAGGCAAATTTGGGTGAATGAATGCAGATGAAGGTAGATGAAGGCAAATTAGGGTGAATGAATGCAAGTTAAGCTAAATGTTCGTGAATGAATGTGGATTAAGGTAGATGAGGGCAAATTCGGGTGAAGGAATGTGGATTAAGGGAAATGAAGGTGGATGTGGGCGAATGAATGTGAGTTTAATTTAGATGAGGGGAAATGAGGGTGAATGAATGTGGATTAAGGTAGATGAAGGTACATGTGAGCAAATGAGTGTGGGATAAGGTAGATGAAGGCAAATGTGGGTGAATGAATGTGAATTAAGGTAGATGAAGGTAAATGTGGATGAATGAATGTGGAATAAGGTAGATGAGGGGAAATGAGGGCGAATGAATGTGGATTAAGGGAGATGAAGGAAGATGTGGGTGAATGAATGTGAGTTAAGTTAGATGAGGGGAAATGAGGGTGAATGAATGTGGATTAGGAGAGATGAAGGTAGACGTGGGTGGATGAATGTGGATTAAGGTAGATGAAGGCAAATGTGGGTAAATGAATGTGGATTAAGGTAGATGAAGGCAAATTTGGGTGAATGAATGCAGATGAAGGTAGATGAAGGCAAATTAGGGTGAATGATGCAAGTTAAGCTAAATGTTGGTGAATGAATGTGGATTAAGGTAGATGAGGGCAAATTCGGGTGAATGAATGTGGATTAAGGGAAATGAAGGTGGATGTGGGCGAATGAATGTGAGTTAATTTAGATGAGGGGAAATGAAGGTGAATGAATGTGGATTAAGGTAGATGAAGGTAAATGTGGGCGAATGAATGTGGAATAAGGTAGATGAAGGCAAATGTGCGTAAATGAATGTGGATTAAGGTAGATGAAGGCAAATGTGAGTAAATGAATGTGGATTAAGGTAGATGAAGGCAAATTTGGGTGAATGAATGCAGATGAAGGTAGATGAAGATAAATTAGGGTGAATGAATGCAAGTTAAGCTAAATGTTGGTGAATGAATGTGGATTAAGGTAGATGAGGGCAAATTCGAGTGAATGAATGTGGATTAAGGTAGATGAAGGTAAATGTGGGCGAATGAATGTGGAATAAGGTACATGAAGGCAAATGTGGGTGAATCAATGTGGATTAAGGTGGATGAAGGCAAATTTGGGTGAATGAATGCAGATTAAGGTAGATGAAGGCAAATTAAGGTGAATGAATGCAAGTTAAGGTAGATGTTGGTGAATGAATGTGGATTAAGGTAGGTGAGGGCAAATGCGGGTGCATGAATCTGCATTAATGTAGATGAGGGTAAATGTGGATGATGAATGTGGAATAAGGTAGATGAGGGGAAATGAGGGCGAATGAATGTGGATTAAGGGAAATGAAGGTGGAGGTGGGCGAATGAATGTGAGTTAAGTTAGATGAGGAGAAATGAGGGTGAATGAATGTGGATTAGGGGAGGTGAAGGTAGACGTGGGTGGATGAATGTGGATTAAGGTAGATGAAGGTAAATGTGGGCTAATGAATTTGGATTAAGGTAGATGAAGGCAAATTTGGGTGAATGAATGCAGATTAAGGTAGATGAAGGCAAATTAAGGTGAATGAATGTAAGTTCAGGTAAATGTTGGCGAATGAATGTGGATTAAGGTAGGTCAGGGCAAATGCAGGTGAATGAATGTGGATTAAGGTAGATGAAGGTAAATGTGGATGAATGAATGTGGAATAAGGTAGATGAGGGGAAATGACGGCGAATGAATGTGGATTAAGGGAGGTGAAGGTAGATGTGGGTGAATGAATGTGAGTTAAGTTAGATGAGTGGAAATGAGGGTGAATGAATGTGGATTAGTGGAGATGAAGGTAGATATGGGTGAATGAATGTGGAATAAGGTAGATGAAGGTAAATGTGGGCGAATAAATGTGGAATAAGGTAGATGATGGCAAATGTGCGTGAATGAATGTGGATTAAGGGAGACGAAGGTAGATGTGGGCGAATGAATGTGGATTGATACCCATGTTGGCTAATGGGAGTGAATGAATGGTATCACGTTCATATAATGTTCTAATATGTAGAACGTAGTTGGGGAATCGTGGTGGGTATATCCATGAGATCTTTGCCCACGACGACGGCCCAGTGGACGCCGGCCGTGAGCTTGAGAGACTAAGTTGAGGTCCACGTCTTTCGGCAGGAAACACAAAACTAAGCAAACGCGAAGACGACAGGTTTTTTATTTGCTAGTTAAGTTAATTATGGCATCCCTTAAAACTACTCGAGAAGCTTTATTGTTTGCATACTGTGAGGAATGGTTGGATGATGTGGAATTTCTTGCTGCGAATGAGCTCGACACTGCTATAAACTGCACTTTCCATATTATTCCTGCAGCCAGTTTGATTTCAATGCTTCATTTCGCCAGTTTGATTTCCGCCTTGAGGCTATCGTAGCTGAGCGTGTTGCCAAATTTCATTTTGAGAAGCGACACATTCTGCTACTAGATAAAGTGCTACAGATCCAGTCTCCAACAAAGAATTTGTTTCCACTGGAACGGAAGCACTCTGTGTGTTATTGAAAAATGAAATAATTATTTACAACCGGCTTCATCATGTGTGTGATAATTCTGCTAAGCAAGCTTTAAAAAAGGCACATAATCAAACCATTAAACTTAAAGAAATTGTGAGGAATACTCGGCAGCTTAAACAGTAGGCAGATTGTCGTTTTGTCAAAATCTGCCATAAAACACCATCACAGATGGTAAACATTTCTTGGAAATGATTTGGCGCTTCTGAGAAGCCACCTTGCCAAAAATACAGCTTTCATTGTATTTTTGTACTGAAATATAATTTTTACTTGAAAGAATAAAAACATACTTTCATAGCCGCATTTCCTCTGAGCCTATATCAGCTGTTATATGAATATAAAACTCCAAGTATAGCACGTACTGACATAGTTTTTCCAGATGTTTCTTTACAACTTGACGAACCCACTCTGATTCTAGACGAGAAATTTCTCAAGTGAATAAAATGCTCCAAACTCGTCAAATAGCACCAGAAAATATATCTTCGATCTCAGAAAGCCCAAAACAACTTCTTTGTGTGATTTGCTTTCTTAAAATGTGAAGGAAAAAAGAAAATAATGATACGAGTAATCACCTCCAGAAGACGACCTCAAAACCTTGTGTCGCCCGACGTCGACAGCTGAACGACAACTCAAGTTTTGTGATAGACATGCATGATAGCTACAAATATTGCATTTTTACTTCCGGGCGTCAAATTTGGCGTCATCGTCGTGAGTTGCTTAAGATCTCTATTGTCTTGACACAACTCCCCATTCCTTGCACCCCACCCCACCACCCCTACCTCCTCACCCTTCCCCCCCCCCCCTCCACACCCCAACCCAACTTATGCTAGCCTGTGTCCTTATATTCCTGGGTCAGCAGTTGACCTGTTATCAACCCCACACCATTGATTCTGAGCATTTAGGGTACAAGATTTTAGTCTTTTATCTTAGCTGTTTTTCCTTGACATTTTAATCAGGTAAATTACCTTTAGATGCCATAAATCTTGTATTAGAAGAGCTTAGATTAAAAGGTGGGATAATTTTTATTTCACCAACACTTACCTTGATGTACAAATAACTTTGAGCACTTCCTATCAAGGATTGATATTATTATTTCTACTTTTGTAAATATTGGAATAAAGTATTATTGTTATTATTATTATTATTATTATTATTATTATTATTATTATTATTATTTTATTATTATTATTATTATTATTGCTTTATTACATATCACACGTTTGGAAAATAAAGGAGAGCAACCAAAGGCAGGGGCTTAAATGGCCTATGGTCAGCAGAGAAAAAAATGTGAAGCATTTACATGAATAAAAGAAGGCTTTAACTTAAATAATTACAATACTAAGCAAGAGAACAGTTGCCCTCGTGGCTTGGTCCATAATAGTGCTGGTATATTTAAAGGCTGAAATCAAAGATTTTTTCTTGGAAACTTCAGTTGCTTGGGCTCAAAATCTCCCATGCTTCTGCATGTGCTGGAAATTCACAAAACCAATTCAGGAAAATGTTTTAAAACAGAGCCCATTCCTTGACTCATAGCTCGATAGCCCAATTATTACAAAACAAGCAAGCAATTTCAGTACTGAAAAAATAGCTCACTGATATATACTCTTATTGGATAGGTAACATTGAATGGGAGGACAAGAGAAAACAAAGATGTTTTGTGATGTGGAGGACTCCAGATGAATGGGCTTCACTTATATTCAAATGGGTAAGACTACATGGACCCCACCTGGCGTGAATTTAACACCTGAGTCCAGAAATTCTTTTAAATCTACCCATATATTAGGGTACTACTACTTTGTTAGAATTTGGTGGTATTAACTGCCCAGGTCATGACACTAACAGGGTAGGGTCAAATTTGTGGCTGGTATCTTTCAAGTGAGATGAACATAATTGAATTTTATGAACAGGAACAAACTGCTATGCAAACTCTCCTTTTAAAGTGCATCTAAACCCCAAGAGTTTATTTGCTAAAATAAATCTTAGCACCTGTTTGAAATGCATTGCGCCTTTTTTACCAAATCTTGACTAGTTATCTTGACTTTTCTAGGCTGTTAAAGTTGCAAAATCTGGCCATCATCTGTCCCATGACCGAGTCAGAAGGGGCTTGGGTCTATTCTCGATTTGGCATCACAAACTGCTTTGCATGGATGTTTACATGCAATGTAAATCAGTTTGTGATGCCAAAAAAGGTTCACTATTATTATTATTATTATTATTATTATTATTATTATTATTATTATTCACACCTATCCACTTTCATTTAAGACATTTAATTTTGAATGAAAATGTTTGCTAGTACATGTAGAGGAATCCTTTTTTCAACTAAATCGTTTGCTGTAAGTAGTTAACTATTGCATTTTGATGACGTCCTCTAGGTGCAGGAAAATGGAATGACAGACACAGTTTGTACATTGTTTGAGCTACGAGCTGGGGATGACACTGTGAATGAAGGTAAAGCAAAGCTAAACATTGTAATACTGAGCAGTAGTAGCTGTGTTAAGGTAATTCCTCACATTTGCATGGCGCATCCTTTACTGCGCATAATTTATGGCGTAAGTAGCGCGCACTCATGCACGCACTCATGCACGCGCACATTGAAAACATGGCGGATTTGCCCTGAAATTGTCCTCTGTCAGTTGAAAAATGGCTATAGCTCACTAACAAGCATGGGCACCCCATATTTTTTTCCAGTCATTTTAATTAACTAATCATAAGCTTTGCACGAGAAGAGTCCGATCTGATTTCTATTGTTGAAAATTGAATAAAATTAATAAGAAAAATAGCAGCTACACTGTGGTCTTTTCTATTGCAGTTTGGTAACCATAGCAAGAAATTTAGTTCACATTTTCAATCAAGGAGTCAGCTTTCTGTCTAAATCAAACGTAAAATGTATATTTGTTTCCGACACAATGTATTGAATGTAGTTTAAGGCATGTTTCCATGAGTCTGGGCTCACAAAGTTTTTATAATAATTTAGAATGCTTTCTTATAATAAGCATTAAATAATGCCAAAATGTGGCATTTTCAATGCCTCACAGCTCCTTAATGAGCATGGGCACCCTCCTTTTTTATTTTACAATTGAAGTTCTCATATGATAAATATTCAGTGGACAAAGTTTGAACAAAAATCTATTGTCAGTTTTATTTCAGAGGAATTACCTTAAGAATATTGCTATTCTCTACCAGATGAGAAATAGTGAGGGTGCCTTTTAAAGGGGCAGTGTCACGCTATTGTACCATCACTTTAAAAAGCTTAAAATTGCCAACGCACCAGTGGAAACCTGAAAATAATGGTCTAGTTTTGCTGCCAAAGACTGTAATAATGCATTGACACTATAAAATCCTGTATTCCATCAAAGATGACGAGGATGGAAATGGATTGAAATTTGAAAAAACTTGCCAGTTTTTTTCAAAATTTCAAGCTATGCGTTGAAATATCACCAAAAAAATTATTGTTGTTAGCTCTCCCTGCTAGAATTTCATTGGAATTCATCTTGCTGATTCTGTAGGAGCATTTTTTGCACGATAACAGGTAAAAGGGAATAATTTTGGCAGAATTGAACCAAAAACAGCATAAATCCTGGTGACAGTGCTCCTTTAAAGTTTGTGAAAGATGCCCCCAGCTGGCTTGGTTGGTAGAGCACCAATCTACTGGGCAAGAGGTTGCAGGTTAAAAAAAAACCCAGAACAGAGCACAAATCAGGGTCTTAAAATAACTGTTAAGATTATTCTGGCTGTGTGCTCAACATCTGCTTCATTTCGGATGACTGCGTCATTGAGCAGTGATGTTAAGCCATTGGCTTTGTCTCCTCCTACACATGTAAAACTGGAAGGGTACATGAAAGAACCTGCACACTGATCGAAAAGAGTCTGGAACATAGTTCCTGGTGCTATGGTCTGACCTCACAGACATCTCAGGGTTGGGTGCAGGCTGGGTGATGGGCTGACCACTTATCCCCAAGAGACTCTGATGGTCACGGAAACCTCTTAGGAGGTCCTATGCACCACTTGGTGTGAAGGACTAATGATGAATGATGATGTATAGATAAAAGGTGTAATTTTTGCACATTCTCATTTTGACCAAGTAAACTATGCATGATCATCCAAAAGAGCTTGCATTATGGGAGTAGTCTATAGCAGCATGACCATATTACTAAATTTAGAGAACACATACCCACCATAAAAATAGTAGTGCTCTATTCAAGAAAATTACTGATTCATATCAAAAATCTGATTTTAAAATGGAACCACATTTGTTGCAGTTCAAAAAGGGTTCATTACAGTTCATCCTGTTTTATGCATTGATGTCTCGTCAAAAAAGTGGCCACACAGGATGCACAAGAACATTTTACAATATACTGCGGAAACAATGTTTTACCTCTAAGAATGTTTTTAGTAACATTTAGTTGCACTTTGCATCCTTTTGTGTGATATGGTATATACATCATAATCTTGTTACAAGACAACTTGACCACTGACTGTTTGGCTCAGTCGGTAGACCACCAGACTACCATGTGGGAGGTCACAGGTTCAAACCCCGACTGGACCAACACTTTAAATAATCAAGGAGAAAGTTCTGCCTTTGTAATGAGATCTGAACCCACACACTGTTTGCAAAAATTAGGATACGTACTCCCTGGTTTTGCAGTTCTGGTCTTTCACTCTGTTTAGGGGGGAGGGGGCTTCGGGTGATACAACTCAAAGGGGAGCTAGTGTCCTATGGTGTGCTCACCTGCCATAGACAGATTGGTAAATACAAATATATAAATAACTACACTATACCGGATAGCTCTTGTGCCAGCACGAAAACCATATCGGATAGGGCTTTTGTTCACATTCAAAACAATGATTTCAGCACGATTTTTGCGTCAGAGCAATGCTGGGCCACTGCAGTCTTGAAAGTGAATCGTCACATCTTTTGTGACACTTTCTGGAGTAGTGTGAACAAAGAAACGAACCGAAACTGAAATCAACAACGAGGAGCGAGAATTGGATTCTAGTGGAAAGATTGGGCCAATTCTGTTCACACCAGGCTGAAGTATTTTTCACAACAGCATAAAATGCTATCCAGCATAGTGTAGACGTAGGCTAAGTTGTGCATGCTGTTGTCAGCTCTGTAGTTTTCATGCTGAAAACACAGTTTTTGTTCTCCTTTACACCAGAATTTTATGGCATAGACATATGGATGCTGAAGAAAGCTTTACATCAACTTGAAGCTAAAGGGAAAGCACAAATGTTTGAGGCGCCAGATGCAACTGATGAGAGTGGACTGGGAGTGAAATTCTTTTCTTAGCAAAGTAGGTAGATAGCAAAGTTAGTTTTATTGAAAACCAGGTCCCAGGTGTTCAAAGAGTAGATAACTCTAACTAGTGGATAAGTTGCTATCCAGCAGATAAAATGTATTGCAAGTAATGCACACTTATCCACCAGATAGTGACTTATCCACTGAATAACGTTGTCCGTTCTTTGAAAAACTGGGGCCAGAGGCTCTGAGTTAAGGAAAACAAAGACACATTGTAGCGGACACATTGTTGTGGATACAAACGCTTTCCTGTTTCCCCACATGCGCAACATTTGTTGCGGACACAAAATTTGTGTCCAAGACAAAAAATGTTTCTGATTTTTACTAGAAACATTTTGTGTCAGCAACAAATGTTTCCCAGTTTGTGCAGCATGGAAACACAACATTTTTTTTGTGTCCCGCTTGTCTGCACACCCAAGAAACATCATGAGCAACAATGTGTCCTCATTTGCCAGGGCCTTTAGTGCAGAGTTTCTGGGAAAGAAAAGAAATTACTCTAGTGTTGGTGAGTTGGCTCCAAAATTGGTTGATTACTGTTGTTAATTTGACCTGTTATTGCTGTACAAAAAGAAAGTTAAAGTGCAGTCTTCCAGATAAGAGGGGTCTCAGGTGAAAAACCCTTCAAGGTCAGCTACATGACCCAACAAATAAATAGAAAATTTATAATGGTTTGGTGGGAACAGTGGGAATTTGACCCACTGGTATTCCTTGTTGATACCCTGCCTTAAAAACTTATCTGGAACCCTGAAAGTGGAATTTCACTTTCAGTTCTTGCATGGTTATTTTTTAATGAAAATCAACACATCTTGCAATACATGAAATACTAATAATTGCACTGGTTGCTAACTGGTTACTTCTTGTACATAACATGGTTATTACTTGAGACTGTACCACATAATTTCCCTTTTAGTTAAATTACTAACTAATTAACTAATTATTAACTGAGGTTCTCCCTTGAGTAGCAATGATCAACATTAAAGGTCATCCAGTACCCTCTATTACAAATCAATCCAATTTTTACCAATATTTGTCATTTTTTAAATTACGATATGGATGTAATGACATCACCAATAAAGACTTTTTTTGCAATTTTATCACTTGCGCTCTAAAAAGTCTCTAAATAGCCATCAAAACATGTACAGTCTTAGCAACAGCATTTCAACTTTAGTTTCTTTTGTATGTGCCAAAAAGTGTGCACACTTGATATGGAAACAACAATACTCCAAAATGCCCTCTGAGTGCAGAACAGCAATTTCATACACAAACGGGAACAATATTGATTTTGGGCACTAAAAAAGCATTCAGTGTTTAATTAAGCAGTCGTGTGAGCTGTACCGAAAGGGATCAAAAGGACCGATGATTCTCATGAGTGTCGATGTTTTTCAAGGAAACCATTATCGATGATATCGAGTATTTGGTGTTAATATTGGCCCACCCATCATCATTATATCGAGTATTTGGTGTTAATATTAGCCCACCCTTCATCATTATTGCACTATAATGTGATAATAAATGTAGCAGTTGATGTAAGTTGTACATATCAACAATAAACAGCACAACAGGAAAGTATTGCTCTGTAGCTTTTACTTCTAAATGATTAGTAGACGGGACTGGTTATGAAATACTTAGGCGGTCTTTGTGTAAAAACGTGTGAGGGTTTGCAACAATCAAAACCGATTTTGAAGGAAACTCTAAAAAATCGACATCTACCACACCACCTCAAATATAACTAAAACAATTCTTTTGATGGTAGCCTCCTATGCGGACCTTCGCTTGCCTCGACACGCAATCTCTCTTCCCCAACGAAATTGTGTGATGAGCCAAGAGAAGGTCTGCGTAGGCTGCTACTCATCCTCCGAGAATGGAGGCTACTTTAGTGGTTAAAACCGGTGGCCAAAAATGACCCAAGGAGCCCGGAGCCCGAGTCTTTATCATGCGGTAATTGCAGACTGAGATTAATTACATGTCCTGGTGCACATCTAAACCTGTATAACATCTTTTAAAACGTTCCCAAAATTACAGAGCAGAGCACTTGGTAACCAAGGTTTAGTCCTAAACTGATAATTGTTTAGTGTGTCTAGCTTGTTTAGTCGTTTGGGAGGAAACTAAAAAACTGTTGACGCAGGGATTGCTTTTTCTTTACAATAACTTACCGCTCGAGATTTTCTGTGTACAAGTGTTGAAAGCACCTAAACGCCCGTATTTTTTATTCATTGAATTCTTTTGGCGTAGAATTGCGATGCACTTGTGGCGCTCATACTCGACTTTCTCAGAGGCGCTGGATTACAGGCCAGGGGACAGGTTTACAAAACCCTCTTATCTCTCGACTATTCGTACCCGACATCGTGCTATTGTTATTCAACAATGCGTGGGATACATCTAGCTGGGAATCTGCCTCAGGGTAATACGCACTCAACTTTAAACTGGATCAGTATAGCTTACTATAGCAAAGGCTAAGGGGTAGTGTGAAAAATGCACTTTTAATTTGCAACAATTGACAGTTTCCAGGATAAATGCAAACCTAGCGTAGATACCGGCATTACAGGCAAAACACCGAAAACATATGGTGTACATGTCAAGCAAACCCGAGCTTGAATTTCAATTACAGTATATCATTTCAATGCTAAACTATCATTCAGCTTTAGCATATTGTCAAAAACGATTTAACTAAGTGCTTATTTCTTATCATGCCTTTTGATGGCACACAATTTGAACGGCTGTGGCGCCACTGCAAATGGTGCGTTCTCAGGCTCCAGACTTGGAAGATCTGATCCTGGGGTAATCTCAAACTTGAAGGTGTACAGCAAGCGCGCCAAGACCAGGTATAGCTCCACTCTTATCAGAGCCTCGCCAAAGCAATCCCGTATCCCGATCCCAAAAGGAACGAAGTGCTCAGGATTTGGAAGAACAGATTTGCCATCCTTATCGAGGAACCTCTGGGGCCTGAAGTCGTTGGGTGCATCCCAAATATCTGGGTCGTGGTGGAGGGACCATAGGTTGGGTAGCACGGTGGTGTCCTTGGGGATACGATATCCCTGCAGTGTAGTATCCACAGTCGTCTTATGAGGAACTGCCAATGGGATGACAGTAGCCAGGCGCAAGGTTTCGTTGATGGTGGCTTCCAGGAACGGTAGTCTGCTTTTGTCCTTGACATCAGGCAAGCGATCTGGTCCAACGACTTGATCCAGCTCTTGGTGCACCATATCTTGGATACTTGGATTATGGATGAGGTACAGTAGTGCCCAACTCAAAGCGTTGGTGGTATTGACTGCGGCGGCAATGTAGATCTCATTCATCAACATGATGATATGCTGATCAGTGACCATTCCTTTGTTTGAAGGGTCTTCCTCCTCTGCTTCCTTCTTCGCCTTTAACAGAGCGTCTGCCAGGTCTCTAGGATTTTGCACTCTGTTGGCCTCAACATGTTCCCGATGAATCCTTCCAACTATCTTGTCTTTATCCTCACAGTACTCTTTGAAGGACCTGATAGACTGGAAGGGAAATATCTTTAGGAAAGGAAAAACGTCCACCAACGTTCCAGCCACAAACGTGTGAAATATGCCGCTTTCGATTTCAACGAGTCTGGTAAACTCAGGATCATCAAGCTCATACCTGGAGCCAAACACCATGGCGCAGAACACATTGACCACAGACAACAGAATGTCGCTTTTGATATCATGAGGCTCACCGTTTTTCGTCTGAATTCTTTGCAAGAGATGGTTGAGTTCGTCATTGATCAATGCTGCGTGCTTTGGGACGTCATTGGTGTACAATTTCTGTGCAGAGAGGTAAATTGATCGGAGAAGCTTCCAAAGTGGATTGTAGTCGTGAGTTGCGATGCTGCATGCTGTACCGCCATGAGTGAAGATCCCTGAAGTGTAAGAACTGGGACGCCCGGCAAAATCAGCCACCTTTGTAACGAAGGCCTCCTTAATGGCGTCTCCGTTTACGATGATGGTAAGGTCACTACCAATATACAGTCGAAATACGTTGCCGTATTTCTTCGCCATTTCCATAAAGTCGACGAACCTTGAACTGGCGGCAATTAAGTGCGCATTTCCAATGATCGGATAAGAGAACGGCCCTGGAGGTAGTTCGAGCTTTTCAGCCATGGCGTATCAATTGAAGGTTTCAAACGGGAAGTTCTGCTTTCAAAGCCACACCTACGGAAAGTGAAATGTTAACTTACACCTCTTGCTATCTTAATCGGTGTACAACAAGACCATCTAAAATCATTGCCAGGAATATTTCTAATTAGCTTTAAAATCAACGTAAACTTACCAACGCCGGTGTCTCGTTTAGTT
>JAEMWC010000242.1:217500-220000 GCA_016490735.1 Pachyseris speciosa | reverse complement strand
ATGTTGAACCAGTGGGTCAGGAGATTCACTCACAAAACCGAGGCAGGTGGAGCAGGAAAGAGAGTGACCCTCAGACTGAAAAAACTTGTCTTTTATCCATGCCAGGACCTCTTTCCAAAAGAGTTGGCTGTATTCGCAGTTCCAAAAAAGATGCATGAGAGTTTCGGGGCTTCTCCGCAAAACGTGCAGAGGTTAGTCGGGACGATCCCAATTCTGTAAAGAAAGTCGTTAGTTGCGATTCTCCGTTGGAGAAACTTGAATTGAAAAACCCTAAGTTTTGTTTCTTTTGTACATAAAAAGGGCAAGGAATAGGTTTGCTTCCAATTAACAGGGAACGAATCCAGTAGAGCATCTTCAGCTAACCATTTTATTTGGCTTCGTGTTGGTGGGGAAACCTTCTTTTGAATAAGCATGTTGTAGATTTTCTTACATTTCATATCTGGAACTGAGAGTTTTGGCTCTTCTACTTTTTTCTCCAGTTTGTTAAGATGTGGAGAAAAGGTCTCTTTGTAACTTCTTAAAGCTGATAAAACAGCATGATAGCTGAGAAAATTGGTCTTAATTCTATATTTAGATAGGAAGGCATTATATTTTAGGAAAGTACCATCAGTATCCATTAAATCCTTAATCAACTTTACCCCTGCATTAAACCATGATTGGTAGAAGAAGGGGCGGTGGCCAATCCTTATCAGCGAATTGTACCAAATGCATGAATTACCGAAGTCCTGCTCCTCGTTGGTATAATTGATGTTCGTCCAAATTTGCACAATTTCCTCTAGGAAGGCATTCTGCAGTTTAAGCAAAGGTACGTCCTCACTTTTCAAATTACACTGGAAAAGCATCTTACCGCCATGTTTTTGCAAGTAATATTCAAAAAACAGCTTCCATTTACCATGACTGTCGTCATTGAGATAATTTACTACCCATTTTATTTTAAGGGCTTTACTAAAGCTGTCAATGTCCACCATTTTCAAGCCGCCTTCATCATACTTATTTATGATTTGAGTCCTCTTAATCTTATCACCTTTACCATCCCACAGAAACTCGTAAAGCAGAGAATTGATTTCCTTCAGCAAACCTCTGGGAGTTGGGAGAGAAGATAATACGTAGACGATTTGTGATACCGCTAAACTTTTTATAATTGTAATTTTACCCAGTAAAGTTAATCTCCTTGCTGACCAGCTGTTTAAAATGTTTTTCATTTTTTCAAGTCTGTCAGCAAAATTGGCCTGCTTGAGCTCATTAACAGTCGAAAACCAAGTTCCAAGAGCGAAAACCTTTTTATCCGCCAGTTGAATTGGTTTTCCTGATGAATAAATATCTGTAGAAGAACTTCGTGATCCAATCCAAAGACATTCTGTTTTTTCATAATTTGCACGTAGACCAGAGACTAAAGCGAAGGAATCTAAAAGAAAAATGGACCGCAAAAAAGACGCTTTTGATCCATCTAAAATCATTGTAGTATCATCAGCATATTGACTAATTTTGCACTCTGAATTCATTACTTTAATACCTTTTATCTGTTTATCATTTCGGACAGTATTTCCTAGTACCTCAGCACACAACAGAAACAAGTATGGCGACAAAGGGCATCCCTGTCTAACACCGCGATTCAAAGAGAAGAAGTCAGAAGACCAGCCATTATTTTGTACACAGCTAGTTATATCGGTGTAGAAAAGCCTTATCCAGGCTCTTAGAGACGGTCCAAAATTAAAATGCGCCAAGGTTTTCTCAATGAAGTTCCATTCCAGGGAATCAAAGGCTTTTTCAAAATCGACAAAGAGTAACAGGCCGGGTACATTTTTTTCCTTCGCGTAATTTATTATACTGTCGATTAACCTGATATTCTCCCCAATAAACCTATTTTTTTGAAAGCCCGTTTGATCGTGATTAATAAGTGTCGGTAGAAATTTCTTTAATCTATTTGCAACAGCCTTTGATGCGATTTTATAATCGCAGTTTAAAAGTGTTATTGGTCTCCAGTTCTTTAACAATTTAGCATCTTTGTTCTTTTTCGGGATCAATGATATTAGACCTCTTCTTTGCGTAACAGATAAACAGCCTTTGGCATACGAGACATTCAGTGCTTTTAGGAGGTACTGTGAAATATCCTTCCAAAACACTTTGTAGAACTCAACAGGTAGCCCATCACTGCCTGGGCTTTTATTAGACGTCATTGTTTTAAGGCTTGCAAAACACTCAGATTCAGTCAAGGGACCCTCACATTCACCCTGTTCATGTTCGGCTACCTTAATGTTTTCTCCCGCCGAAAAGAAAAGATCGTCATACTCATTTACCTGAGAAGCAATACAGGATGAATAAAGGCTACGATAAAATCTTTGTGCTTCCTCTAGGATCTCACAATCAGTGCTAATAAGGCTACCATCTGCCAATCGAAGTATATTGATGGTTTTGTTGTTGTGATGTCTTTTTTCTAAACCTAAGAAATATTTGGTATTTTTCTCACCTTCATTGTACCAACGCGTTTTGGATCTTATTA